>RJWK010002794.1:36640-68145 GCA_004363435.1 Platanista minor
TTTTTTTTTTTTTTTTTTTTTTTTTTTTTTTTTTTTTTTTTTTTTTTTTTTTTTTTTTTTTTTTTTTTTTTTTTTTTTTTTTTTTTGCGGTACGTGGGCCTCTCACTGCTGTGGCCTCTCCTGTTGCGGAGCACAGGCTCCGGGCGCGCAGGCTCAGCAGCCATGGCTCACGGGACCAGCTGCTCCGCGGCATGTGGGATCTTCCCGGACCGGGGCACGAGCCCGTGTCCCCTGCATCGGCAGGCGGACTCTCAACCACTGCGCCACCAGGGAAGCCCCATGCTGTCTGTATTTTTATAGTACCTTGAAATTTATAGCAGCACTCTCATTTTCATTAACTCATTTGCTCCTTTCAGGAAATATTATTATGCCCATTTTATTTTTGAGTAAAATGAAGCCCAGATTAAGTGACTTTCCCAAGGTCACGTGCTTAATGAGCACAGAACATGTGTGGGGAATAGCAAGACTTCCATGTTAGCTATTACTGAGGCTGCATATTGGAGAGTGGTGGAAGGAAGGTTGGGACTCTGTTCTGGAGAGCTTTGAATGCTGTGGGTTGATGGTGCAGGAGTTTGGATTTCATTTGCTTGGCAGTAAGGAAGTTGAAGTTTTTTGTTCTGGACTGAGGAGCCATAATCAAAGTCCTTAAAGTGTTTAGCAGCTAATTAGAGTCAAAAAGGATAGCAGGGTTTTGAGCTTAGATTATCAAAAGCAGTGCCATGAACAGAAGTAGGGGAGTTCGAAGAGGGCGCCGTTTGGGGGAATAGGCAATGAATTCAATTTTAGACCTGTCGTTTGAGACATGATTGGGTGGCTCTTATGAGGTTGCAAGTTTATTGTGAAAATCAAGAAAGTTTTACTGAATTAAATGTGTGATAGACATACAAATAATAAGATTGAGATTTATGCTTATGCCACTTTGTGTGTGGACTGAGCATTGAATCTGAACATTGTAAATTCTAGGCATCTCATTTTGGCTTTGACACTGGCTTCTATAGTTGTTCAACAATAAGATGGTGATAATACCATTGTTACAGGGATGCTGTGGGGAATAACAAATTGAAAGCAGAAGCATTTTTAAAGTACTGTAATAGTTTTTCTTACATGAGCACAAGTGTAAAATCAGCAATTGTATTACTTGTGCTGCTGTAGAGAGGGAGAAGCTTTAGCTTTTAGATTGATTCTGTGGGACACCATACTGCAGGTTGTACATTTCCATGTGCAACCAGCACCTGGGGAGAGGGAGGTACACCCCAGTACTCTTGAAAACTACACAATGGAGGTATTGCATTGTGGCACACATAAACTTGTCCTTGATTTCAGGGCATTCTGTTATCTCACCCCCATCCCTGCCTATGCATTCTTATCTTTTACTACTTCCTTAAATAGCATGACTCAACAATTCCACCAGGAAGTCCCCTTATAGGCCCACCACAAACAGTTTCTTTTATCAGGTTTTATGTTTTTAAAAAATCGCCATAAAACTTTGTGTTGAAGAGCTGCTCTGGGAGGGTGGCTATATTTATTCTGAAGCGTGGGCTCTCCTCTCCTCTCCCCCTTCACAGTTCTATCACATGACCTGAAAGTAAGCCCACTGTTTTGCTCAGTCTGGTGTTTGGGATGCTCTGTGAGAACCTTTGCTCACACGCTCCCTTGGAATGTCGTGGCATGTGGTGTGGTATAGTGAAAATGGCACTGGGAGTTGGGAGACCTGGCTTCCCTCAGGTGACAGGGACAAAAATTACTTCACCACTGATTTTTTTCTTCTTCTTTTACATTTGTAAATACGAGAGTTTTCAAACAAAAGGCCATTGGAGTTCTTTTCAAAATGAATTTTAGGCAGAAGCTTAATGTTAAAAGGTAAGAGTGGAGCTGTTCTGATTGAGATGGGCACAGGGACAGTGAAAGCACCCTCCCGCTACTCTCCACAGTGGCCTTTAAGACCCTTCCCCAGGATCCTTAGGACTCCTGCTGGGTGCACTGTTTGAACACAGTTATCCTTATTTATCATACGGGACCTATCTGTCCTTTAGTCCATCTCCACAAATAGCTGATCTCTCAAGCCTGTGCTTCTGTCCTACTTTGTCTGAATTTAGCACTTAATTTGTGTTCATTTAGCTAATTCAGCACTTCATTATACACAGTCTTATTTTTTTCTCTAATTGAGTTATATAAGTAAATCTTGTCTCCTCCTAAGAGCCTTGAGAGCAGGAACACACTGCTAGGGACAGAGTAGACATTTAGCAAATGATGCTTGATTGATTAAATTCGGGGTTCTCAGTCTTTGCTGGGTTAAGACTTGTCCATGGAACTTTTTCAGCATGCAGAGGCCCAGACCTTACCACCTGAGTTTCTAATAAAAGTAGAGGTCTGGCCATCCGTAGTTTTAAAAAGTTTGTAAAAAACGATTCAGTAGCATTGAATGCTTGCTTCTTGTGTTTCAAGATTATTGCTTACAGTATCTTCAACTGGGTTCTCAATGCACCGTAAAGGCTCCATAGTGGAAAGACAAACAGAGAACTAGGAAACTTGGATCCTTATTCTGTTTGTAGCATTATCTAGCTTTATGATGTTGAACAAATCACTTAACTTTTCTGGCCCATAGGATTCTAAATTGACAAATTATGTTTTATTTTCATACTTTGTTTTTCTTTTTAAGCAAAAAAGAAAACGCCACTGCTTTTTAAGCAAAAAAGAACGCCACTGCTTTTTAAGCTGTGGCGTTCTTCAAAACATGTTTTTGGGTGAAAACCAGTAAACACAACAGATAACTTTGAGTAGCTTGGCTTCCATCTGAATACCATTTTAATAGACATATTAAGAATACAGAACATGATAGGCTTGATCCTAACTCAGCAGCAGAGCTAAAACATATGCGGAGTCTGAAATGGTAGTATTTAGATTTTAAACTTGAAACATCTTACTAGAATGTGAATGAACAAGAACAATAAGCCAATCAGGAACTGTAATATGTGAGCATGAACTGGATTTTAATTAACCAACCTGACTGGTCCTTCTGCATTCATTTAATTCAATAAATATAGAGCTTTCTTCTATTCCTTGCCATGCACCCAGCCCTGGAGAAAAGGTAGTGAATAAGACAGATACTGTCTCTGTCCTCTCAAACCTTACAGCATGTTGGGCAAGTCATACATTAAATAACACTGTTCACAGTTAATTGAGTCAAAAATGGGAGATTCAGAATACTCTGAATAAGGTAGGGACATAAGCGTAAGATAGGGACACCTAATCTGGGCAGAAGGATTTAGGAAGGGCTTCTGAGGAACCAGTGTTTACACTGAGACATGAAGGGTGACTGAAAGTTAACAGTTCAAGTCTGGGAGTAGGAAGTGGGGTTGAAAATGTTGCAGAGAGAGCAACATATACATAATTCTTGAAAAAGTGAAAATGCAGCACTTTCAAGGAACTGAAGTTCGGCCTGGCTGGTCCAGGAAGAGTGAGATATAGCTGAAGAGCTGAAGATGATTTCCAAATTATGAGGCTATTTTCATGATCTTTGTCCTTTTTTAGTGGCCAAATACACAGGCAAAATTTGTGGAAGAGATTCCATAACTTCTAGCAAATGTATTAATTTCTAGTGATAACAGTAATGAATAATGTTTACCAAGTCTTTGTGCCAGTTACTAAGCTTTACATAAATTTTCATATTAATCTTCACAATGACCCCATGAAGTGTGTACAGGTTTCATCCTCTTCATCTTTCAGGTGAGAAAACTACAGTGTAAAGAGGCTAAGTGGTACACCTAGGTCTCTGACCTATTTGGTATAGCTGTATGCAATTAAGAGCATTTCTATGCTCTTAACCATTAACTTCTGCTTCCAGTCAAGTTGAATGATTTAGCAGCTATTTCTGAGTTTATCCTTAGTGCTCTTATGCAGTTCCCAGTTCCAGATTGTGTGGTCTAGAATCAGTGGTATCTTGCAGTTTGGGGAGATGGACAATTGATTAGCAGATCTAATGTTAACCTAGCTTTCAAGCATATCCAGTTGTTGATTATAAAAATATTTTGAAGCTGTTTGTATATAGATTGCTGATTCTGGTAATCCATAAATCCTGAACATTTTGGAATTATATTTTAACGTGAAGCTACTTGCCGATGTTAACATCCAGATAATTTTCATTTGGGTCATCATTTATTTTTGTTGTTGTTGGCTAGATAGGAAATTAGGACGTGTGTAAAATATTTTAATGTTTCTCAAATGAGTTGTGACTTAAAATTGATATGCTGGCAAGTACTGGGGATTTGTTTACTACTCCCCTTCCCCCCACCAAGCTGTAAGCCAGCTTTCAGTTGAAGAAGCATGACAGTTGATTATTGTTTCTGATAAGTTAGTCATTTAATGGTATTGGTATTCCCTATCATATATACCCTGTTTAATCCTTCCCCGTATCACCCTGTTTATTGTTACAGTGTTTGTGTCTGAAACATTTTTCTTTACACCACGGTGCAGAGGTACTCCCCTCTGAGTGCTTCTTCATGCAGTCAGCCAAGAAGGCTGTTTTGGCAGACTGTAGTATATATTAACTCATATGCCAATCACTGTTAGTTACGAAGGAATTGGTGAAAATCCTCTGATGTTATGAAAGACATTGTAAAGATCACAAAAGCCTGAGAAGACAAATTAACAATTTTATGAGTATTCCTGGAAGAAATCATGGTGTGATTTCAGAGGATTAGACTGTAGTGTCAGAGCCATTGCCAGTTCCATGATGCTGGAATCACATCTTAATAGTTCCGTCCTGCTATAAGACCCAGTATGGTGCTGGTTCAGTGATTGAACCCCTTTCCTGGAAAGGGGTGGGTGTGCAGACCCATGTACCCTAATTAGATGCACAGTGCATCCACATCCGTGCTCATACCCCAGGTGTGCCTGCCCCTCTCATGTATGTGTACTTAATTTAAAAAGGAGGGACTTCCCTGGTGGTGCAGTGGTTTAGAATCCCCCTGCCAATGCAGGGGACAGGGGTTCGAGCCCTGGCCCAGGAAGATCCCACCTGCCGTGGGGCAGCTAAGCCTGTGCACCAGAACTGTGCTCTAGAGCCCACAAACCACAACTACTGAGCCCATGCGCCGCAACTACTGAAGCCCGCACGCCTAGAGCCCATGCTCTGCAACAAGAGAAGCCACTGCAATGAGAAAGAAGCCTGCGCACCTCAACGAAGAGTAGCCCCCACTCACCGCAGCTAGAGAAAGCCCGCGTGTAGCAACGAAGACCCAACACAGCCATAAATAAATAAATTGATTAAAAAAAAAAAAAAGGAGTCAGTGTACATCCTACTTTTTTTTTTTTTTTAAACATGGTTCCCTATTCTTTAAGATTTATCCAGGTAAATAAACAATCCTTTTTATTTGCTAGGTACAACTTCTGGGTAATTTCAAGGCTAACCTTTTTTTTTTAAGACCTTTGAACTTTATTTAGTTGAGTGACTTCTAGTGGCATAAATAACAAACGATAACATGATCGTTGAATTATTACTCACAGTGGCTGTAGCTGATCAACGTTGAGTCATCTTAGGTTAGTCAAAGAGGCCTAGTGAAGTCAGTGGAGGGGCAGTTTTCACCTTGTCTTATAAAACTGGAAAATATTGATATGTCTGCAGGTTTCATTTCTTCAAAAACTAACCTAACCTGCCTTTTTACCTAATAATTTTTCACAAATATCCTTCCACATCTTACCTTATCCTTTTTAATGGTTACACATTATTGTATTGACGGCCCAACCTATTTTACTTGTTCTTTTTTGGTGTATGTTAGATTTTTTCCATAGTTGTAGATACAGTGTTTTGTTTTTTTAAAGATAAATCATTAGGAATAGAATTGTAGCATAAAAAAATTACACACTTAAAAATTTTGTACATGTCAGATTGCCCTTGAGAGAGGTACCATTTTATATTTTTATCTATACTACATATTTTATGTACAATATTTAATGGTATCAATTTCCCTGCAGTGTCTCTTTTAAATTTTTGACATGTTGATAGATGAAACAGTTTTAATTTTCATATTTTTGTTATAAGTCGAACATCTTATTACATTTTTTTCTGTATATTTTTCAAATGTAATATAAAACTGGTTTACTTATTTTTTATATTATAGGAAATTTTATTATGCATTATCGCTTTTTTTTTAAACATCTTTATTGGAGTATAATTGCTTTACAGTGGTGTGTTAGTTTCTGCTTTATAACAAAGTGAATCAGCTTATACATATACATATATCCCCATATCTCCTCCCTCTTGCATCACCCTCCCATCCCACCCCTCTAGGTGGTCACAAAGCACCGAGCTAGCTGATCTCCCTGTGCTATGTGGCTGCTTCCCACTAGCTATCTGTTTTACATTTCGTAGTGTATATGTGTCCATTCCGCTCTCTCACTTCATCCCAGCTTACCCTTCCCCCTCCCCGTGTCCTCAAGTCCATTCTCTACATCTGCGTCTTTATTCCTGTCCTGCCCCTAGGTTCTCCATAACCTTTTTTTTTTTTTTTAAGATTCCATATATATGTATTAGCATACGGTATTTGTTTTTCTCTTTCTGACTTACTTCACTCTGTATGACAGTCTCTTAAGTCCATCTACCTCACTACAAATAACTCAGTTTCATTTCTTTTTATGGCTAATATTCCATTGTGTATGTGTGCCACATATTCTTTACCCATTCATCTGTTGATGGACACTTAGGTTGCTTCCATGTCCTGGCTATTGTAATTAGAGCTGCAGTGAACATTGTGGTACATGACTGTTTTTGAATTATGGTTTTCTCAGGGTATATGCCCAGTAGTGGGATTGCTGGGTCGTATGGTAGTTCGATTTTTAGTTTTTTAAGGAACCTCCATACGGTTCTCCATAGTAGCTGTATCAATATACATTCCCACCAACAGTGCAGGAGGGTTCCCTTTTCTCCACACCCTCTCCAGTATCTATTGTTTGTAGATTTTTTGATGATGGCCATTCTGACTGGTGTGAGGTGATATCTCATTGTAGTTTTGATTTGCATTTCTCTAATGATTAATGATAAAACAGTGATTTCTCTCTCTTGTATTACACTAGTTCTGGCCCTTTCATGAAAATGTGTAACTTCTAAAATATTCTCTTTCCATGAGTACCCCCCCCCCCAATTAATTCCCATACCTCTTTTGAATAGCAGTTTAGGAACGAGAATAGAGCTGGGGTCTACCCTGGGAACACTTAAACATTCCCTCAGGCTCCCCCATGTCCTTTAAACATGCACAGTCTGAGTTAGATACCTCTTCTCTGTTTCTGTAGATCCTATTATGGCATCTGAGTTACTACTTTTAGTTATGGGTTAACTTGTTTCTCTTTTTTATAACAGCTTAAGCTCTGTGCCTCAGGGACTGCATTTCATCCCTGACATTTAACACATGCTTGCTATGTATTTGATACTCAACAAATATTTATTGAATGATTTTTTTGATTCTCAGATTTTTTTCTAGCAATATACCTTTAATAGCAGAGGAGAATGATCTTGTATTCTGAGAGAGCCTGGGAAAAACTGGTGGCCCATATAATTTAAAATAATTAACTACAAATTCTTTATTCTCTTTTGTTATGTATTGGTGATTGTTTTATATATCAAATATTTTAACTTATTCAGCTTTTCAGTAAAATTTACTTTCCAGGAAGACAAGCATGTTTATGCTATGGCTTTAAGTACTCTACCAGAGATCCTTGGCAAATCAGTCTCCTGATAGAGGAAGCACATGTGAAGTGAAAAGAGCATCAGCTCTGGAACCAGACAGACTTGGGTTTGAATCCTGCCTTTGCCGCCTACTGGCTGTGGGCCACTGGGCTAGTTATTTAGACTCTTTATAGTACTTTACAGAATAATCTATTTCATTTAACAAGTTTATTCATAGGAGATATTTATTGAATGCCTACAGTTTGCAAGGCATTGTGCTGTTTGTCAAGTTTGTGATTGTAACAATCATACTGCTTGCCTTCATGGAGCATCCAGCATGCCAGAGTTCTCTCCCATGTGACAATTAACACGTACCCTCCTTCCCCTGGATCTGTTGCTGATTTCCCATCCATTTATCAGTGCTTCAGCAACAACCAGATCTTACTTATCTGGAACCAGCTGGTTTGCAGACTAACCATAGTTTATTAGAAATAGTGCATTTTTGAAAGAATGAGAAATGATCAGCAAAAACATGTACATATATTCTATGTGATCTCTCATTGACCCATGCCTGGTGCTAGATGTATGTACCCCCTCGATAGTCAGATGCTTTACTGGCAGCTGTCTATTAGCTGTTCATTCATAGAGAGGGGACAGTTGCAGGTCATCTGTGGCGCTGTGGTCCTGGAGAGCAGAGCCATGCCTTGCCTTTGCACAAAAATGTTTCTTTTAACAGAAGGGAATTAGGGTGAGCCTAATTTTTTACTCTGCCTGCTCTTAAGACATTTTAATTTTTAATCAGATATTTAGGAGGACAGGGGTGAAGAAGGAATGGAAAGATAATGCAGATTGGGAAGTCTAGGAATTTATTCACTACCTACGAACTTGGCACTGACAGGACTTAAAATCATTTCAGTGCTGGATTGAACTGGGGTCTAGCCTCCCAGCAAGCTTGGAGTTTTCTGGGGTGTGAGGAACAGGGTATTTCAGGAAGCTGACAATGAGGAGGAAGGTAATTTAACTTCTGAGTGGAGATGGCTCAACAATGTTATGTGTGAACCCCAGCTGACATACAGCAGTGACATCATTGTAGAGTCCCTTGGTTGCTAGGAAAGATGACAGTGACCTTGAAGGAAAGAGGCTATCTAGCAAAAACATGATCTTGGCCTGTCGTGGAGTTTAAAGACCTTCCTAGATTATGCCAGGTAATTGGAAAGCTGAGAGGTCAGTAGACTCAGATTGTTGCCATGCATAGGGTTTTTCCTAATATTTGGGGGTGGGGAGGAAGAGCTCAGATAAGAAACGGGTTATAATAACAGTCTGTTTTTCCAGGTGTACCCTTTTGGCCATTATCAAGTAATTTTTATGTTTTCTTTATCAATTTTGACTGTTTTATTTTTACTGTTTTGAGTGATACCTGTGGAATAATAAACATTTCTAAATATTATATGTAACTTTAACCATACAATAAGTTCAAGTTTACACAAAGTCTTTTTTAACTACATTGATCTAATTTCTATAAATAAAAAAATTATTTGGGATGTTCTCTGATCTTTCTTCGCTTTCCCTTCTTAATTTCCCTTTCCGGTTTCCCCATGTTAACTGAGAGTTGACTGGTTTTAATTTATTTATGTATGTATTTATGTATGTATTTATTTATTTTTGCGTACGCGGGCCTCTCACTGTTGTGGCCTCTCCCGTTGCGGAGCACAGGCTCCGGACACACAGGCTCAGCGGCCATGGCTCACGGGCCCAGCCGCTCCGCGGCATGTGGGATCTTCCCGGACCGGGGCACGAACCCGTGTCCCCTGCATCGGCAGGTGGACCCTCAACCACTGCGCCACCAGGGAGGCCCTGGTTTTTATTTTTTAAATTTGTGTATCATACTCTCGAAATCCTTCGTCTCCCTTGACTTCTCGTGTGATTTTGTTTTCTGATCCATTAAAATTAAAAAGAACATTTTCCTCATGATGCATTAATGCAAACTTTATCCATTTGTTACATTTTGTCCACCCCAAAATTTAATGTGGTTTGTAGAGATTCATAAACTATAGCAAGAAATGCAAAGTAAAAATATAAAATAAAATCAAAATTCTAATATAAAAATCTAATATTTGCTTTCAGTGGGGCACAAATATTTCTCTAAGCTTCATTGTAGATGGTGCAAAAAAAGAAACCCGGGCAATTTATGTTCATAACATTTGAAAGCAAACAAACCTTTGTTTTAAAAAAGCAGAACTCCTGACACTAAGATCAGAAGGAAATGGCTCCTCAGAGACCTTATAAACAGGACCCCATGTAATGGAGTGAACAGTGGCCTTACAGTAGTTCAACTATGCATGCACCAACAAACTTCATAAGGCCCCTCTTTAGGCCAGATGCATCATCATTTTTTTTTTTTTTTGCAGTACGCGGCCGTCTCACTGCAGTGGCCTCCCCCGTTGCGGAGCACAGGCTCCGGACGCGCAAGCCCAGCGGCCATGACTCACGGGCCCAGCCGCTCCGCGGCATGTGGGATCTTCCCGGACCGGGGCACGAACCCGCGTCCCCTGCATCGGCAGGCGGACTCTCAACCACTGTGCCACCAGGGAAGCGCCTGCATCATCATTAATAATGACACTTAATGTGGTGGGTAGATGAGGAGGATTCAAAACAGAGTGTGGCTTAAAAGGGGAAGAGATTTTGGAATAATTAGAAGGATGGAGATGTTGCATATCCTTTAGGCAATCTTCCATAAATATTCTTTCTCTCAACTTTGTATAGATTATAAGCTCTGTGAGGACAGGAAGTTATCTGTTTTGTTCACATTAGTACGGAGTTAAGGGCACAGTGTAGGTTATTAAGAAGTCTTTTCAGAATACATATGCACTGGGTTTGAAATTGTATTTGTTGGTGCTTATCATTGAAGTTAGATGATCTTGTTCAGGGAGATGACTATTCAGGCAGCACCTCAAAGGGTAATACCACATGGGCACGCTCATTGGCGGCCTGGTTGTCAGTAACTTGATTTTGTTACCATACTTACAGGTAATTGAGTTCAATAGAACTGACTCTTGCTAACCAAATACAGAATAGACAGAAATAGAAACAATGCCTGTTTGTGTTAACCTATAAATCTATTATGAGAAATATAATTGTGAAGTGGACCAGAATTTTTGGCCATTCAGCAGTACATTATCTCACTTTAAGAGAAGCCAAATTGTAATCAGCTGCTTAATGACTCTTTTTTGGTCAAGGCCAAAGAAATTAATTAAATATGCTAATGGTTAGGACGTACCTTCTCTGCTGGTTAGGATGTATTTTGCCCTGAACAGTGCTGGGCACGTCCTGAAATATTTTTGTTTTCTAGGCTTCCCATTTCTATTTTTAACTGTTTGCCACTGACAGAAAGAGAACACTAGGTTAAATAGACTCCTTAAAAGCTGTTTTTAAATAAGGGGGAAAGGTTGAAATTTGATATTTGTATTGTTTGTGGATCTAAACTCCCTGTGGTGTTCTTGTTTACCATGCTGTTACGGCATAGTTAACTCCCAGTTATAATAAATGATGCTTATCTTGTATAGTTTTCACTACTTTGCCAGAGTAAAAGAGCCTATCTACAAATGCTGTCCATAGAAAACAATTCAGGTGGTAATTTTATTGCATACTACAGGTGTACATACACAAAGTAAGCTGTGGTGACTTAACGGTTATATTTTGGCATTGTAGTCACAGTTGAGACTCTCATCCCCTGCCCTCTTTTTTATTTTAATTCTGGCAGGTGCTGGGAATGCTCAAAGCAGAATACATAGCTCCTTGAACAACAAGCTTTGAAAAGTGATCACTTTAATGCAGACATGAAAGTTTCCTGTCAGCATTAAACCAGAGTTTAGGAGGCTGGAGTGTTGGAAGTTGACATTAGGTAGAGTGACCAGGTGGTATTAGGGCAGTTGGTTGTCTATTTGAAAAAAAAAATGTGTGTCAGGGTCATACCTTATACTATACACAAAAATGAATTCTGTAGAGATTAAAGATTTGAATATTCAAAGAAAAACTCAGAAAAGTACTAAGACAAAAGTAGGAATTTTTATTTAGTTTTAGGCATGGAAAAGCTTTTTGACATGGCGTACAACTCAGATGCCATACAAGGGAAAGAGTGATAGGTTTAACTATGTAAAGTATTTAAGGTTCTTCCTGCCAAAAGCCTCTACAAATATAATTAAGTTATATGGGAGAAATATTAGTAGCCTATAAGAATGATAGAGTTAATTTTTCTTAATTTACTATCATTAGACATCAATAACAAATGACAGGCACTCCAATAGAAAAATGGTCAAAGTATATGAAGAGGCAATTCACTGAGGATAAGAATATAAATATATTAACCCTGATTAAGACCCTCAGCTATAAAGACAACCTTCTTCAAGGCGGAAATATAAAAAACTAAAGGATGAATTGGAAAATGTGTGCTTTGGTAGGGTAGTGAGGAAATTAACGTTAGGGAAAAGGATAGAGATGAATACTGGCCGTGATCTAGAGGTAATTTAGGAGTGTTTATATACATATACCTGTACACACACACACATATATATGTAATATTTGGTAATTTTATTGCTTTAAAAGAGGAAAATATATTTAAAATCATGAAATAGGGCTTCCCTGGTGGCGCAGTGGTTGAGAGTCTGCCTGCCGATGCAGGAGACGCGGGTTCATGCCCCGGTCCAGGAAGATCCCATGTGCCACGGAGCGGCTGGGCCCGTGAGCCATGGTCGCTGAGCCTGCGCGTCCAGAGCCTGTGCTCCGCAACGGGAGAGGCCACAACAGTGAGAGGCCCACGTACCGCAAAAACAAACAAAAAAAAAACAAAATCATGAAATAGTTAAGTAGAGAAGGGATACCTGCCATTCCTGATTTAATATGTAGGACAACAGATAAATGATTTGTTTATGCCTTGGGTAAGCTTGTGTAGTAATTGTTAATTTGTTCTAAGATAAGTGTCTCATGGATAATTGAAAGTCAGTTATTAACTCACTTTTTCTCGTGCTTTTGCACAAACATCTTTAACCAATGTTCCCAGAGTCCTGATGAAAGTTCTTTTTTGCAGGGGTTTAGTCCTGATGAAGGTTCTTTTTTGCAGGGGTTTAAAGTCCTTCCCCAGAGTTCTTCAACATTATGTTTATGGGAATATCCATTCTGATTCAGAACTCAACTTCTGGAACTCTTGCATTAGGGACTCCTTGTTTTGTCATGAAATTGTCGCCCAGGAGATAGCAGTTAACCTCTCCTCCTTTCCTGTTTTACTCATCTGCCTCATTGGCCAGTGTAAAGCAATAACCTTAGCAGAACAATATCTTCCATTATAACTCATTTGTCTTCTTACAGGCATGTCTCCAAATGGTCTACAGAAGCCTTCTAGTGCCAGGTGAAATAACTAAGTATTGTATTTAAAAAGAAGGAATCAGAAATCTCCTTGCTTCTAGCTACTCCTGGGCAGTAAACATAGTGAGGTCAGCAAAAAGTTACTTGAGCACATGAAGTGATGCTGTTAGAAGAATTTGAAAGCAAAATTTGCTATGGATAAATAAGTTGACAGCAAGGTTTGTTGTGTGAGCTGAAAAGTTAACAGACAACCTCAGTTGGCAGTATTAGCTTAAGATAGAATGGTTCTGGGTAGTATAAAATAACAAGTTATCAAATTTGGTTTTGGCCCATGTGCCAGGCACTGTGCTAAGTGTTTTACATGAATTATCTAATTTAATCCTCACCTCAACTATGATACTATGATATAGGTATTGTTGAATCTCTGTTTTGTAGATGTGGAAACTAAGGTACAAGAAAGTTACATAATTTTCCAAAGTTAACATCACTAGAAAGTGGTGGACTTTGTTTAAAATAATTTAAGGGTATTGATTCCAGGTTTTAAGCTAACATTAGTTGACTTCTGTGTTTGATTGGTTAAGGAAGGTATTTTTAGCAGAAATTCTTTGTTATTGTCAATCGCTTTTCAAGTTTTTGGAAACAAAGTTACCTGTTGGGTGGCAAAATAATTTTAGAGATAATTTTGTGTTTAAGCGCTTCTTGCTCCTTTGTACTTTTATTAAAGCATTGTGGACATTAATTTTGTATGAATTAAGAAGCATAGTTTTAATGCTTTTTGGTTTTGGAGTTGAGGTATCAATTCTGAGTTGTTCAGCCTATCTAGTGACAGTCAAAATAAATGCCATAAATGAAACTTTCAGCGCTCCGAATAGTGATATAAAAGTAAAATAAGACGTGGATACCTTTGGAAAGTATATGTGTCTGTGTGTGTGTGTGTGTGTGTGTGTGTGTGTGTACACGTACCAGTTTTCTGTTCTGGACCTCATGGAAGAGCTGCTTGCCCTTGTGATGATGCTGAAAGACTGTTAAAGCTGGTATTTGAAAAATAGATGAAAAGCTGCTTGTGTAAGAACCCAAATCACAGAAGATTCCAAGACCAGCTTTCTCATAGTAAAGGATAACTTTACTTAGTTACCCTTTGTGTAAAATCAACCCAAATCAGGAGCCACAACTTAATTTATATGGACCCAAGTTTTCATATTTGGAATTGTTACTTGTTTTTACTAGCAAAGTAACAGAAAGTACAAAACGTTTAGGAGTTTGTGCTAATTGTAATTGTTTTGTTGTGAAACGATACTTCAGATATAGTAATATATTTATCATGGCCGCTTTTGCTTAGGATAAATATTATATCTGACCATAGACAAAATTCAGAAAACTGTATCATATTAATATGCAAACATATAGGCGTATTCTCTTTCTCTCTTAGTCCTTAGTCTCTCAATAGAAATGATCTGTAAATATTCTTCCTCACATAGCTGTGTTTAGAATTAAGTGAGATAATGTACATAGATTGCTGAGCACTTTGCCTGGAAAATGGAATCCACACTTTTTTTTTCCTACCCTGGGATCTGTAAAAATTTTATATGTTATTTCTTATTATTTTTAAATCTTTTGATGACTTGAAACCTTCATAGTAGAAAAACAAGTATGAACAAGTGCTAACATTTTTAATGTGTCATACAAATTTACAAACATAGAAAACAAATGATTATCCACATTTGAGAAGTCTCCTTTGATTTTAAAATATTGTCAGTAGATAAGCAGTAAATTGTGGAAGCCTAAATAATTTGTTCATATCAAACAAAACAGCAAAATGAACACGATGTTTAATGTTACCTGTAATTTTTATTCTTTGCAAAGTAGATTTTGCTTAATTTTTCTCTTAAGTTCTCCATCTCAGGTAATCATTAGACTTTGGAGTCCTTGAGGGTTTTGAAGAAGCGAAGTTTTGTTAATTTTAGTACCTCATTTTAGCACAGTATTTAGCTCATAGAAGATATTGAGTAAATATTTATTAAACTATTTTCTTGAATTAAATTCATTTCAGGATTGGCAGTCTTCATTTTAACATGTCCCATGTATTATAATTAGCGTCATGCTCACTACCACGAGCATACTGATAGGCCTAGTAAAAGATACAGATGTTAGCAGCTCTTACATAGAACTATTTCTTCTTTTGCTCTCTTATCTGTATCTACCCTTCATAACTGACCCAGAGTAGAGTCTTCCTGTGTCTTCCCATGTTCTACTCATCCTGGCTCTGAGAATCCTGAGCACTGGACATCTGAGATAGCAAAAGGTCCTCCCGGTATAAGGCTTGCTGAATTGAAGGCTGGAACAATATGAGAATATAAGCTCTGGAGCTTTGGGATTGGGAATGCATCTTAGGTTAGAGGATAGCATGAAAAGGAAAAGGAAGAGTTTTTGTGGGTCAGGAATTTGGGCATGTCTTAGCTGGGTCCTCTGCTTCATTCTCTCAAAAGGCCATAGTCAAGGTGTTGGCCAGAACCATAATCTCATCTGAAGATTCAGCGGGGGAATGACCTGCTTCCCAGGTCACTCACATGGCTGTTGGCTAGGTTCAGTTCCTTACTGGCAGTCAGACTGAGGGGCCTTGGCTCCTTCCAGGCAGTTGGCTGGAGGCTGTCCTCAGTTCCTTACCATGTGGGCTTCTCCAGCTTGCTTCATCAGAGCAAGCACACAAGAAGAGCTAGAGAGTGCTGGCAGGAAAGGAATGTTAGGAATCACAGCTTTTGTAACCTAATCACAGTAGCAATCGCATCCTTTTTGTAATATTCTATTTCTTACAAGCAGAACACTTGGTTCAGCCCACACTCAAGGTGAGGAGGACTACACAGGGCACAAATACCAAGAGTTGGGGATTGTTTGGGGTCATCCTAAAAATTTGCCTACCACAGGGCCTTCAGTAATTTTTAAGAGTGTAAAGGGGCCCTGAGATTAAAAAAAAAAAAAAAAAGAAAATTAGAGAACTGCTAATCTAGATATACATTAAGTTGGTGGAATATGTGTGGGAAGTAATACTGTCCTTAAAAAAGGTATTCTTTAGAGTAATATCTGGGGCCTGGGAAGTGAAAATGAAATGAGGAAAAACCTCTCCTTTTCGTGGACTTCACTTTCTGAAGAGAGGGATCTTAATATTATTTACTACCTAGCTATTTTTTAGCAACATCTTTTAGGAAGTAACACAAACATGATAGGAAGAAATATCAAATGTTAGAAAAGCTAAAAAGTCTCTGAAGCATGTCATAGCTGTCATGAGAACACAAAGCACAGTTTTGTTCGTAGTCATTGAAACTCCATGACATTAGTAGGAAGAAAGAATGCACTGACATCAGATACTTAGGGTACTTGACTGAGAGATGGAAGAGTAGCATATAACTAATATTTGCATTATTCTATACGATATAAGAAGCCAGAATGCTTGATTTCTTGTCCAAATTTTGAAGTTTCCACTACTGTTTTTGCCACTGTCTACTTCTGTGATGTTAATCTCTTTGGGCTAAAATTTCTGCATCTGTAAAATGGAGCCATGGATTAGATGAAGAAGGTTCTGTCTGTTTTCACAGTTTTTTAAGATGGCCTGGGTTGGGGTGGGAAGAAAATGAATGACCAAATCTATGATAAGTGATGACTTCAGGCAGAATTTCAGAAATAAGTATATGAAGTTTCTTAATGTCATTTCTGCCATCCTTTACCTTTTCCTATTACGTCTCTTTCCTCTCATATAGAACCCACTCATATAAAGATAGTGACGTTATTAATTTTGCTACAGTATTTATTTAAGCATTTTATAACATAGGATTATCCGATGTTGATCACAGGTCTTTGTGTCCAATATTCTTTAGCTTTAATGTCTATAGTTTAGAGAAATCTGGGAGAGAAGAATAGGAACATATTCTTTTTTTTTTATTGGGGTATGGTTGTTTTACAATGTTGTGTTAATTTCTACTGTACAGCGAAGTGAAGTAGAGTTCCGTGTGCTATACAGCAGATTCTCATGAGTTATCTATTTTATACATGTTAATGTATATAATGTTAATGTATATATGTCAATCTCAGTCTCCCAATTCATCCCCCCCCAAATCCCCACCCCCCGATTTCCCCCCTTGGTGTCCAAACATATTCTTGCAAAGCAAAAACAAAGCAAAACTTTTTTTTGGAGGATCTTTGTATATGTGTTACCCTTTAGGAAGCTCTAGAACTCGACTCTAAAAGTGATGGAAGGCTTCCCTGGTGGCGCAGTGGTTAAAAATCCGTCTGCCAATGCAGGGGACACAGGTTCAAGCCCTGGTCTGGGAAGATCCCACATGCCACGGAGCAACTAAGCCCGTGCGCCACAGCTACTGAGCTTGAGCTCTAGAGACTGCAAGCCACAATTACTGAGCCCACGTGCCACGACTACTGAAGCCCGCATGCCTAGAGCCTGTGCTCCGCAACAGGAGAAGCCATTGCACGAGAAGCCTGCACACTGCAACGAAGAGTAGCCTCCTCTCGCCGCAACCAGAGAAAAACTTGCGTGCAGCAACGAAGACCCAATGCAGCCAAAAATAAAATAAATAAATTTTAAAAATAAAAAATAAAAGTGAAGGAATTTGGAGTAATAATTTTTTTAAATGGTTGTTAAAATGTTTCAGATAAATTCCAGTATGGCTAAAGGCCATTCAGTGACCCAAATATTTTCTAAAACATGGGATAAATCTTATTGTAAAATTGTTTATATCAAATCACTCAGTCTGAACTATATTTTTCATACCAATTTATGGCAAGATAAAATAATATATTTTGAGAGTCTATGTTTATTTCTTCTTGCAAGTATAAAAGCAAGCAAGGTGATTGAGAAGAATGTTGATGTCAGCTAAGGCATATTGTTAATATCCAAGATTCACATATAAAAATAAAGGAATTTGAGAAATTGTAAATAAGCTTGTCTCAGTTTGATCAAGCCTTCAATGCTAGAGATTTGTCAAGTTAAAAGTGGAAGATTAGAAGAAGCAGTAATTGCAGATAGCAGTATAGTATAGTAATTTGGGAAATGACTGTAATACTAAGTTTCATGTGCCAAAATTATGTTTAGTGAATAATTTTCTTGTATTTTTGAAATGTAAGGTAGAAATGCAGTTGCAGCAAATGAGCCCTTCTGTCATTTATTGCTGTTGAGATTGTTGTCCTTAAGTCATTTTTGTATCCTTTTTATGAAGATCCAGCTAAGAAATATCTTTTAGATCCTAAATACCTGAAAAAAGTTTTGCTTTTCTTGTGGAATTGAATGCTGCTGTCCCCCTACCTTGACCCTTCCAAAGCAGAGTTCAGAACATTTTCTTCTTTGCTTTTAGCTGTTAGGAATTTTAGTGCCAAATTATACTTCAGTTTAATAACTTTACATATTTACATTCTAAATGTACACTTGCTTTATTCTTCTGTCCCTTCTTAATTTCCTTATTTCTATGTGTTTTATAATTTTTTCTTCTTATAAAAAAACTTTTATTGAATGAGATTGTTCTTATAACATTTTTAATAATAAACAGAAAAAATTCTCAACCTTACAGTTAATCAAAGAAATGCAAATTACAGCAACATTGAGAAACATTTTAAATCAAATTATAAGAAATGAAAATACGATTTTCGGTGCTGATTGACATGAATGCAGTGAATTGGGCACTATCATATCTATTGGTGGAAGTATACATCTATACAACCTTTCTGTAAAGCCCTAAAACATCCATATCTTTTGATCTAGTGATGTAAGTTCTTGGTACATCCTAAGGAAATTCCCTACATTTGGAAAAAGCTTAATGCACAAAGATGTTTATATCCCCTTTACTTAAAAAAGGTAAAATTTAGAAACAACCTAAATGGGATTAAGTAAACTATTACATATCTATCCACTTAATGGAAGGAGTAATAGCATTTTTTTTTGAGTGTCTTTTTGGCTGCGGCATGCAGAACTTCTCCAACCAGGGATCAAACCTGCGCCCCCTTGCAGTGGAAGCGCAGAGCCTTAACCACTGGACCACCAGGGAAGTCCAGGAGTAAAACCATTTTAAAAAGCCTTCAAAATAAAACAATAAAGTAGCTAGCTTTAATTGGCTATCTTACTGTGTGCCAGGACTGTTGTAAACACTTTCTTTTTAATCTTCACAGCAACCTTATGAGGGTAGATATTTGTATTACCCTGGTTTTATAGAGGAGGAAACAGGCTTGGGGAACTGAAATAACTTGTTGGAGATCATCCAGCTCCTAACTAAGTGGGTTTTGTACAAACCCTAGAGTGTTACTTCTGTAACCTGCACTTAGAGCCACTTCCTGTGCTATCTCCCTAAGGAGAAGAGGTGTGGGGGGAATGAAAATGTAAAATTTATTTGATGAAGAATGAAAGAATACATAGAAGGTAATTTCTGTGATTGTGAGATCTGGAAGGCATTTAAAATCCTAAGACTCTCCTTCATTTAGAGAGGAGTTGTTACTTGACCCAAGGTCTTATAGTTGAAAGGAGATTCCAGATTTTAGATTTCCAAGTAAAATGTGTTTGTTTTTGTATAGTGGCTTTTTAAAAATTGTGATTTCTGTATCTCCTAGCACTATTTGGAAGACAGGAAGACAGTGTCTTTAATTTTTCCTTTGCCTTTTTTTTTTTTTTTTTTTTTTTTTTTTTTTTTTTTTTTTTTTTGGTACACGGGCCTCTCACTGTTGTGGCCTCTCCCGTTGCGGAGCACAGGCTTCAGACGCACAGGCTTAGAGGCCATGGCTCACGGGCCCAGCTGCTCCGCAGCATGTGGGATCTTCCCAGACCGGGGCACGAACCCGTGTCCCCTGCATCGGCAGGCGGACTCTCAACCACTGCGCCACCAGGGAAGCCCTCCTTTGCTTTTATGTTGATAATTTCTTCTGCCAGAGTTTTGTCTGTTTCTCATAGGCTAATAAAAGTGAGGTGTTTGTAGATTTAAATGGATTAGTTTATAACTTTAGTTGCCATAAAAATATAAGGAAGTTGATGACTGTGTGATCAGTCATCAGTTTAATGCTAAGTGTAATTTAGCATTAAATGTAATTCTAAATGTAATTTTGTAAGTAAATCAGGTTATAGACATTATTCAATTTTTATTTCCCCAAATTTTAAAATGAGTTTGGGTTAGTAAAGGACCCTTAAAAAAACAGTGCATATACTTTAATCTTTACCCAGATTTCCTTTTCTCTCCTCCAACTTTTGTTTCTTCCAGATCTCTCTTCCTCTTTCTTTTTTGTTTTTTGTTTCAAAATTTCTGAAAATTTTATATCCCCAATTGAATTTCTTTTTGAGCTATATAGTACTTATTAGGCTTCTATCTTCTTAGCAGTTGGAACATTGAATTATTTATAAGTTCTTTTTTTCTGTCCATAATATAATGATCCATTATACATGCTGTACCACACTGTTAACATTTGGGTAGAAATTCTGTTGTTGGTCAATAATGTAAGTAAAACATATCTTTATGACTTAGAAGAGAAAAAAATAGCTTGGAATGATGCATGTTTTACATACATATAATTGAAAAAAATGTGCTTCAAAAAGTTAGCTTAAACTAAAATTACATGTAGAATAATCACCAGTGAGGGGGAAGTATCAATTTCTGGTAATCCAATGACCTGTGGTTTGTGAAAAGACGTGTAGTTGGAAGTTATATATTTTGCTTTACGGAATATATAGCAAACAGTTTTACTTCTTTTAACCCATTATCAGGTTTATTTTGGAAAGAGTTGTGTGAGTACTGTGCATATATATTGAATTTAGAGAACACTGCAAGAAATTTGTGTGTGATAATTTCTTTGGAGTGTGGTAATTCCTTTGTGTGCAGCGCTTTTTAAGAACTCAGGGTAGTTACTTGTTTTAACTTAAGTGTTTAACTGCAGCACGTTTATAAATGATAGGCATTAAGTTAGTAGATGAACTTGTATAAAACAATCATCTAAGGCTAGAGTGACTGATTTATTCATTTATTTAACATTTATTGTCTAATACCCATCAGGCACCATGTTATATTGATTTACATATATCACTTATTCTTAACCCCTGAACTTTAATCAGAAAGGATAGCCCCCATCCTGCAAGAACTCACAAATCAGTGGCAGGTTGTGGGGGAGGGGTGGGATGGGAACAGATGAGTCAACTGAAAGCTAATACTCTGTGATAAATGCTGTGAAGATTGTAAAGCTGGTATGCTATGGAAGAATAGAAGAGATTCACTTAACCCAGTTGTTTAGGGAGAGGGAAAAAGGAAGAGTCAGGGAAGACTTTTCAAAGAAGACCAGAGCTGAAAGATAGTAGGTATTAGGTTGGGCGCAAGGTAGGGGTGGGCGGGGGGAGTCCAGTACATTCTTTCTAGTACTAAGTGAACACAAGAGCATCTAAGTAGTGTTTTAAGTTTTTAGCCAGAATAATAGCTAACATCTAATATGGTGCTTGTTATATGCCAGTCACTATTCAAAGCATTTTGTATGTTCTTTGTATTCCTTTAATTCTCACAACAACCCTATTGTGTAGGTATTATGACTATCCCCATTTTACAGATGAGGCACAGAAAGATGAAATAACTTACTTAGGAAATAACATAACTAGGAAGTGGAAGAGCTGGGATTCAAATCCAGGCTACCTAACTTCAGAGTTTGGGTTTTTACTAATGCAAGAAGTTAAACTCTGGGTTGCTTTGGATATAAACCCTTTTCAGTTGTTATTTGTATTACTGAAGCAAATATATTATTTTCATAAAATTTGAATCAATGGATCCTATCCATTTCTCTGCCCCTGTAGGAGTGTTCAACATCCTTCATCTTCTCAACCCTTCCAAACTTTCCCTCCTTACCAGCCCTTTTAGACCTCAGCATGCTCTGACTTCTCCTTTGTTTCTGCTCCCTCTACATACCAGCCTTTTCTTTCCTCTTATCCCCAAGCTGCTTTGAACATAATGTAAAATGCTGAACTCCCTTCCTTTGCTACACACCTTTAATTCCCTCCTCAACCCATTGAAATCTGGGTTCTAAAAAGATATTTATGAGGAAGCTTCCTGGGTTGTGGAGGACCAGCCTGTAGGGCTGTGCCTCCTATTGTTTTTATTTTTCCAGTAGTGCTTAGCAGCCCAAGGTATATGAGTGGAGAAGCCAGTCAGATGTATTTCTCCAGGACTGGGGGCTTTGTTGGGATGTACAGCGGAAGGACAAGGAAACAAGGGAGTGGAACGTATTGACAAGAAAGTCATTAATGGGACCTGTGGTCTCAGTGGAATTAAGAAAGAAGTGAAGACAGGAGCAAATTGATGGCCTAGGGGAAAATGGATAGACAGGAGGTCTGGATGAGTTGGAGGATAGGTCTTTAATGAGAGTAAGGGAATGAGTGATCCAGGAGGAGTGGGGTTGTGTTGAGAGAATTTGAAGTATTAGAGGAGGAACAGTTGTGGGTGATGATGGGGTTCCAGATCTGACCATTGGTGTGAGTGATTGAAGTAACGGTCATTAGTGTTGAGGAAGCTGGTTCACCCAGGGTGAGGATGGACCTGTGTGTGCAGTGGGGCATTGTGATGGGCTGTGAAAGAGAGAAAGCATAATTTGCAAAGTGCTCTTTGTTATCATCTTTGCTCCTCACTTGCTGCTGAATACTCATTAACAGGGTATGTTTACCTTTGTAGTTGACATGTTATTCTTGTTTGCATGGAATAATGCAAAGGCTTCAGAGAAAAGGAGCACTGTATGATCAAGTTCTTGTATATGTCCTGTTTTTGGTATAATTCCTAGCATAACTACTTATGTTAGCAGTATTTTGACCTTATCTATCATTCTGGGTGATCTGTTCTGGCATTTTCTTTTGAGAAAATAAAAAAGAGAAAAGGATATCAGATGAAGAACAAATGGACAGACAATCTTTAGTTAAGGGTGTTTTGGGAATTGTCCACCATGGGTCAGATAGAAAGAAAGCAATAATCATGGCTTGGGAAATATTGTCTTCTTTTTGTTGTTCCTGTTTGTTTTAATTGTGAATGGTTAGAATGTGTGCAGGTGCTTCTCAGAATTTAAATTATTGTTTAAATGTTAGGTAAGAAGGGAAAAGGATGCTTAATAGTATTTTTATTCTTGAGGATGTCACCATAGGAACATCAGGGAAAAAATGTAATGTAATATTATTTGAGAGAATTAGTTTTTTGTTAGCATTCCCCCAAGAGGATACTACTTTAGGGCTGAACATTGTTGCATATAAGTAACAAGGGTACAGTCTGTTGGTTTTCTATGAGTTTAGGCATAGCTGTTTGTTTAGTGGACTCTGGAAGCCTTCTTTGTATCAACAGAGTGGATCAAACTGACTCTAAAACATGGTTTCCAGTAATCTCATCAACAGGGGAAATCTAAGGGCCTAGAATATATTATAATACATACTTCAATATTCTGGTGTACTAGGGCATTATTTTAAAAATATATCATAATATCACCTTGCCTTCTTTATTGTAAGCTATTTTATTTCTTCAAATTTTCCTGATTATGTTCAGTTTAGGCTAGATTGAAAATGAATATAGACATACAAACTTTATTTTGCTAGGGTTCTAAAAGCAAATTAATACATTATTTTAGTAATTTCAGAATTGTGTTCCTCAATAAATCAGTAAAGATTTAAATAACAGCATTTCAGATAATAATAGTGAGATCTGTGTGTGTGCATGTTTTAGAGGTATTACAAGAAAATCTCATGAGCAGACTATGAGGTTTTTAGCTTTAAAACTAATCATGACTTCATTTGTACCTAGATAAATTAGGGCCAGTATTTATCACTGTTTTGCTAAGTATGGAGAGAAGAGTTTGGAGACATAGTTTTCAGTATATTAGTGGGGAGTTTTCATTTTGATTTTCTTTCATGTTTTCTCTATATTGGGTACTAGGAAAATGGCATTTTGCCACTAAAAGGTCATACGTCCTGGAAATTCTTCTGATTTGACGGCCACGGTTTGTTGATCTGATCATAGGGTATGTTTCAGTAGGTTTTTTGCAAAGTGGGTGAAAACACTACATCATTTTTGTCATCAGCAAGTATATCAGTGTTGTAGGCTTCACAGTGGATAATGTAAACTAATTAAATTATCTGTATTTTATTGAGAATTATGAGAAAATAGATATGGTATAAGATATTACTAATTTTTTTCCTATTTCTTCTTTGCATATTGGTTATTTGAATCAAATGTTTTTCTTTTCTAAAGGTTGGCAGTTTTCTCCATGTTTTTAAATGTTTTCTTATCTTTTTATGTCATAACATGATGCTTCTACAAATGAAAGCCATGCTATTAGGATTATCTGAAGAGACCTCTGTAGGGAGTATATTTAGAACCAACAGTCCAGGTTTCATGTGCTGTGTCTTTGCAAATGAAGAGAAGCACAGATGTTTGCAATTTTTTTGTAGAATATACCTACAAAACAGCAGTCCCCACTAATTCCTCCTTGAGAGACTTGTTTGGGGGATTCAATTGTGCTTTTCCAAAGTGCTGTCCAAACTTATTCCTGCATAGTTTTACATGTTGAAGAAGCCCATGCAAGAATCGCCAATATGAAGTGTTTAGGGGGACCTGAGATTCCCAAGTCTGTTTTCAGTGTTAATTTTTTCTTGCTCTGAAGGGGAACCAGCACCATAATAAAATCCATTGTTGATAATTTGAGAACACAAACCAGATTATTATCTATATTCTGTATAATTGTGTAATTAAGTTACAGCTTTTATTAGATGTGGATTTTTACTTTTTTGCAAACTCCAAACCGAAGGATGTTCATAACTGAGCCACAAGAGAGAAAATGAATTAAGGTATTTCTGGCTAATAGAAAAGCTTTAAAAAATTCTTTTAAAATGTAACTAAATTTGATAGTTTTTTTGCTCATAGCAGAGTCAAGTTAACATGGATGACTAGTTTATGGCACTAGAGAAAAAGCGTGTATCCGTCTAGAATGTCATTTCTAATATTTCTTATGCCAAAGACTGTGCTGGCTGGCATTTTACCAAGATCTTTGGGTATTGACTGATTTATGTATACATTTAATTCACATTTACATAATCTAATTGGGCTTTTGGGTTTTTAAAAAATGGCCTTGTTTAATTGCAGTACACTGTTCTTTGCAATGCATATTTTAAAATGGGATGGCCCAAGGTGCACGTTATGATGAATTTACTCACGAAATACTTCTGAAACTTGGACAGACTTGATTATCAAGGGACAAGTTCAGTTAATGAGGCCAAAAGAGTTTTACTTCAAAGAAAAGCCTACAGTACTTTAAGCAGTTTGAATTATTCTTCTTCTATCTCTTGTCAGCCCGAGTTTGTACTTGAAGGTCAGAAGCAAAACTTCTAGCCTCTGTGAATTCTGTAATAACCTACTAACTCTTGTACAACAAGATGTCATTTTTTTTCGATTATCATGTTTCATCCTTTTTTTTTCTAGTTTTTTTTGGGGGAGGGGTGAAACTTGGAACTGTATTTAGTTAAGGATTTTTTTACTTTAAAGAAATAAAGTTCTTCCTCTTAGATTTTTTTTTTTTTCCTTTTTAACTTTGTGCTAGGTTTGCCTGTCTCACTGAGGAAAAGAATAGAAAATGTTCGCTGAGGGAAAGTTTTTATGTCTTTGCTGTATTATTTAATTTTTTTCTGTTTGCTCCTTGGTTTTATAATACAACTAGAAAAAAGAAGGCAACTTCAGTAACACTCAGCCTCTAGCTGCATCTGGGAAGTTTTATCAGTTTGAATTTTGACGAGAATGTAGAACAGACTCTCTTCTTGCTTGGTCGGGTCCCTGTGGCAAAATATTTTAGGCTCCTGTATAATATGGTGAATTAAATTGCTTCAGTGGGACTTTCAGTTTTTTTTAAAGCCTGTTCACACATTATTCAGGTTTTGAAGAGGAAATCTTTTTGATGATGCTGCTACAAACCAGGAAAACACCTTAGTATTCTTTTTTAAAAGTTTTATAAGAGTATTAATCTGACTTAAAGGTTATGATGGTATACAAATAAAACACTTGGCAGTCTCAATTTTATTTTGATGTGAATTTGAGCAACATTGATAATGTGCTTTAGGTGAGGGCAGCCACTGTGCCTCTTGCTCACCTTACTAGTACAAATAAACTAGCGTGTGGCCTTGAAGGAGGCAGAAAATATTTATTAAATGGGATTTAATGTAGGGGTAATTCTGTGGCTTTGTATTGCCTAACTTTAATTCTTACCAGAGCTATGATCCACATATGTCTTGATTCTTGCTGCATAGAGAGCTATGCAGAAGGCAGTATTAGTTTTATTCATTGTTAAAAAGCAGCAAGTACTATTTAGAGTCTGACTCATAACCATAGAGTACCTTGAAGTTAAAATCAGAAACATTTATCCTTGGCTTCAGCAATTGAATGTATGGGATAATGTTCCATTCTTGAGTATCAGAGAAGATGGTGGTTTGGGTAATTTCTTCCTCTGTCCCTTTCCCCATCCCCCCACCCAATGTATAAAAAAATTAATTGGATTGCCCCAAAATGATATGATTTTGGGTGATTTTTGGTGACTGATTTTTTTCTTCCATTGGGTGATTTTTGGTGACTGATTCACAGCAAAGTGTAAGACTTACTTTCATTCCATAACATTTATTGTTTCCCTACTGCCAAGAACAATTTGAAGAACTGGATATATTAATAAGAATTGTTTTCCTTAAGCAGATTGTCATCTGTCAGTGGTTTTTTAACTAGAGAGATAGGGGCAGGTAACATTAATCACCTTGAAGCTTTTTCACAGTATACGTGGCTGGGCCCTAATTTTGGTTTGGTAGGTTCAGGCATCTGTATTTTTACAGAGCTTTTCAAATGATTCTAAGCCATGTTTGCTTTTAAAAACTATAGGAACGAGACAAGTCTGTAAATAGGTAAGTGCAATGAAGTGTTATAGGTGCTGTGAGAGAGAACTATATTGGGTACATTGAGGGCACAAACAAAGAAGTCCTAGTGGCTACCTTAGGAAATGTTTCATACAAGTAGAAACATCTTAGCTGTATCTTGTTTACCCAGGTGTTTTAGAGTAGCGAAAACCCCTTGAATCCATAAAGTAGCACAGGAAAATTCCAGTCTAGAGAGCAATGTGAACAATAGAACAGATGAAAAACAGCTTACTAAATTTTGGAAATTGCAAGTAGTTGGCATGATTATGTGGTGAAGATGGTCAGAAATAAGATGGTTTTTATGCCGCAGGAAACAAGGGGACATTAAAAAGTATGAAGAAAGGAAAATACGATTAGACTTGAACTTTAGAAATATCACAGGTGATGGTATGGAATATGGATTGGAGTGGTATGAGACAGGAGGCAGGGAGACCAGCTGCACGCAGCTGGGGAGGAAGAGGACTGGAAAAAAGAAACTAAGGAGATGGAATCTTTGAGAATTGGTGACTGATTGGGTTTAGGAGATGAAGAAGAGAAAGTGATACCTCACTTGTATTAAGAGTTTGAATGAGGTACCAGACATCAAGGTGAAGGTTTCAAGGAGATGATTTGCTTTTGGAAGAAGATAATGGGGGCGGAGGACATAGCTGATGGGGGAGGGAAATGGGAATGGGCCTCAATGGGGGGATTTGGCTTGGGTGAGGAGCAAAGAACATCTTTGTTTTTGCTTGGAGGGACTTACTCCTTACCCACTTACAGTCCATGCCTAATGGGTGGTACTAACTGCTCTGGCATTCCCCCCAGTCAAGTGATTGGTTCAAGGTGGGCCAATCATAGGTTTTGCCTTTGCGTGAGCTGTGATTGGAAGCCTCCTGCCACTTTACCCTAGGCCGATGAAAGGCAAGAGTGGCAAGAGTGGCTGCGCTTCTCTGGCTAACATGAGAAGCCCAAGAATGAAGTCAGAATAATAATAGAGACAAAGAGAGAGAGAGAAATCAGGTCTTGAAGATTTTGGTTCAGTGTCTGTAATGTGTTCTACTTCTGGCTATACCAGTTACTTGAGTCGATTAAACACCCCCCCCCCCAATTCTTTTAACTTATCTCAATTTGTGTTAGGTGTCTGTCCCTTGGAATTGATAGGGTCCTAACTGACAGAGAAATATTGATGATTTTTTTTTTTTTTTGCTGAGGCAGGAGACTAGATGGTGGAGGTAACATGAATTTTTAGATGAAGAATTGGTGAGGATATTCACACCAAATAACCTTGAGTTCCTAAGTAAGTTGAAAACAACAGAAGTTAAGTGACTTGTTGAAGGTCAAGCATATGATAAATGATAGCTGAGATTAAAATTCAGATCGTGGACTTCCAGCTCAGTGCTGTTAATACCATCTTATCTCACTTATGTAAACAGAAAAGGTAAGAAATGATGGTCTTTGGTTAAGCTGCCTGTGGATAAAAAGGAAGATGATTTTTTTTGTATATCTATCTGTCTATCTTTTGATGGTTGTATATGAAGAACTCTTTGGGATAGAGCAGTACAATGACTTTCCTGCTCTGAAGAGCCTCAGTGAATATCTACTGGTATATTAGGGTCTGGGTACACTGGTTATAGCCACACAAATCTTTGTTTTGAGTCAGTCATAATTTTGAGTTGCTTCAGGGAGAGAGATGCTTATAAAGCAGTAAAATCCTGTTTGAATGTGGCAGTCCTTTTCACTGTCTGGATGTGCTTGTGGAAAGTGTCTCCCTAGGACCTTTAATTTTGTTCCTAAATTTATAACAGAACTACTTCTCCATGCTGTCTTTTGCTCAAGGTACGTTTGGTGATAAGATTGTTATTAAGTTGGGTAGGTGAGCTGTAGACTGTGTCCTGCAAGGAACCATTTATTGTTTTGTACAAGAATAGGTGGTGCTGAGAAATCATGTCTCATTTTGGGCATCAAATGTTCTCTTACTTTAAAATCTGACATTGGCACTACTTTTTCTTTGATTTAAACAGAAAACCAGCAAATGCTCATATAAGCATGAGGAAGATAGCTTTAAAACAACTTCTTTGAGGCCTTGGCTCTATTTTTCTCTTTGGAAAATAAAAACGAGGAAGAACACTATAGTAACATTACATACCTATGTCCAAATGATGAGAAGTGGATGGTGTTTTGGCCTAATGTCAGTTACTGTAATTCTTTCCTCTAGAAAAATATCTTTCTTTTGAGCCCCAGTATTGATTTTCAGTTGAAAATGATGGAAATATGCAGGGCTGAAGATATATAGTAGCTTCAAATCTAAAGAAATTTTCTGAGAAGTGAAATAAAAGCTTTATTAAAACACTATTTGAGGCAGAAGAGGCAGAGAAAATGGAAAACATAGACTGTAAATGATTGGCCTTGTAGGAAACATTAAGGGATCTGTTTAAACAAGACTTTGGCAACTCATGTAATAATAACGGCCAACATTTATTGAGCACTGATGATGTGCCAGGCACTGTGATTAACTGTTATTAATACTCAGGAGTCTTAGGAGGCAGATGGTGTTTTTAACCCCTGTTTTACAAAAGAGGAATCTTGAGACTTAGGTTCTTAACTTGTCCAATGTTTCATAGCTAAGCTCTGAGTGTCAGAGCTGAGATTTGAACATAGGCAAGCTGATTCTCATGCCCTACTTTGAACCAAAATGCTCTGCTGCCTCTAGTTGTACTGTGACTCCAGAAGTGACCACAGATACAACTTAACCTCATTTTCTGCTGTTTCTCGCAGCCGAGTTCATCTCCATCTTTTCTGGAGGTGACTTAAGGGGACAAGAATCAGCAACTTCCCCCTTCATATTTCCTTCATATTTTGCTTTCTTTTCCGAATGTCCACACTATGTGGGATTCTTGGGCACTTTCTGACAACCTGGTTATTATCTATCTCAATCTTTTATTTCCTTCACAGAACTTAGTATAAATTGCAAAGACTTGTATAATTGTATTAATTTCTTTGTTTAGTTTTTTTATGGCATAGTATTTTCAATGTAACCTATGCACATCTTCCTGTATACTTTATTTTTTTATTTTTATTTCTTTTATTTTTGGCCATGCTGCGTGGTGCATGGGATCTTAGTTGCCCAATCAGGGATCAAACCCACGCCCCCTGCAGTGGAAGCACAGTCTTAACCACTGGACTGCCAGGGAAGTCCCTCTTTGCTTACTTTTTTGTTAGTTTCTTTCTTCCTCACTAATAATACTATCCAGTATTTACTGAACTCTTCTTAATGACCAGGCACACGTGTATATATTACTACTATTATTTCTAACCCCAGCTCTTTCAGGTAGATGAGGAAACTAAAGCACAGAGAGTTTAAGAACTTGGCTAAATTTACACAGGATTTAACATCTAGAGCTGTTGCTCTTAATTAGAGGCTGGCAAACCTTTTCTGTAAAGGACCAGATGGTAAATATTCTAAGCTTCATAGGCCAAGAGGCAAAATCAAGGATATGATGTAGATACTTATGTAACGAGAGAAAGCAAATTTCCATACATAAAATTGATGAAATTCAAAATATAATAAATGGGCACTTTTTGTGTAATACAGGTCTACTAATGAGAAGAACAGAATTATTTTTTTGCGGGAGGGGGGATAGCATTTCGCTTAATTGGGGTTCAAAGTTAAGTGTTCCTATCAAGTTGATTGCATGTGTTCTTTGGTAAAAATCATTCTTAGCTTGTGGACCATACAAAGACAGATAGCTGGCCAGATTTTGCCCTCAGCTTGTAGTTTGCCAGCTCCTGTTCTTACCTGCTACTATGCCACCTTCACTAAAGCAGTGATTATCAATCCAGGGTGTACATTACACTTACCTGAGGAGCTTTAAATCAGAATTTCTGCCAATCACTGTTCTAGAAGCTGGGCAGGCAGTGACAAACACAATACAAATTCCTGCTTTTATGGAATTAGCTGATGTTAAGTGCTAAGTAGAAGAATAAAGCAGGCAAGGTAATATAGGCAGGGTGTGCTGGGAGGGTACAATTTTAGATAGGGTGGCTAGGGAAAGTCTCACATAGGGAGCCCCTGTGTACCTCTCACCAGTGGCATTTTCCTCTCTCCAAACCCTGAGGTAACCACCATTCTCATACGTATGTAGTATATCGTAAACAATGCCTTTATTTTTTTTTTTTTTTTTTTTTTTTTTTTGCGGTACGCGGGCCTCTCACTGTTGTGGCCTCTCCCGTTGCGGAGCACAGGCTCCGGATGCGCAGGCTCAGCGGCCATGGCTCACGGGCCCAGCTGCTCCGCGGCATGTGGGATCTTCCCGGACCAGGGCACGAACCCGTGTCCCCTGCATCGGCAGGCGGACTCTCAACCACTGCGCCACCAGGGAAGCCCTACAATGCCATTTTTTTTTAACATCTTTGTTGGAGTATTATTGCTTTACACCTGTGTTAGTTTCTGCTTTATAACAAAGTAAATCAGCTATATATATACATATATCCCCATATCTCCTCCCTCCCTCCCACTCTCCCTATCCCACCCCTCTAGGTTGTCACAAAGCACCGAGCTGATCTCCCTGTGCTATAAGG
>RJWK010002795.1:0-68029 GCA_004363435.1 Platanista minor
AAAAAAAAAAAAAAAAGAAAAAAAAACGGACCCTAGGACAAATGGTGTAAGCAAAGGTATACAGACAAAATCTCACAGAGAAGAATACATATACACACTCTGAAAAAGAGGAAAAAGCGAAAAAATAATGTCTTGCTCTCAAAGTCCACCTCCTCAATTTTCGATGATTCGTTGTCTATTCATGTATTCCACAGATGCAGTGTACCTCAAGTTGTTTGTGGGGATTTAATCCACTGCTCCTGCGGCTGCTGGGAGAGATTTCCCTTTCTCTTCTTCTTTGCACAGCTCCTGGGTCTCAGCTTTGGATTTGGCCCTGCCTCTGTGTGTAGGTCGCCGGTGGGCACCTGTTCTTTGCTCAGACAGGACGGGGTTAAAGGAGCAGCTGACTCGTGGGCTCTGGCTCATTCAGGCCCAGGGGCACAGAGTGCGGGGGCGAGTGCGTTGCAGCAGAGGCCAGTGGGACCTTGCACCAGCCTGAAGTGCACCATGTGTTCTCCCAGGGAAGTTGTCCCTGGGTCACGGGACCCTGGGAGTGGCAGGCTGCACAGGTTACCCGGAAGGGAGGTGTGGATAGTGACCTGTGATGCCACACAGGCTTCTTGGTTGTGGCAGCGGCAGCCTTAGCATCTCAGGCCCGTCTCTGTTGTCCGCACTGCTAGCCGTGACTCAAGCCCATCTCTGGAGCTCCTTTAAGCAGCACTCTTAATCCTGTTTCCTCAGCCACCAGGAAACAAAGAGGGAAGAAAAAGTCTCTTGACTCTTCGGCAGGTCCAGGCTTTTCCCCAGACTCCCTCCCAGCTAGCCGTGGTGCACTAATCCCTTGCAGGCTGTGTTCACACTGCCAAACCCAGTCCTCTCCCTGGGATCTGACCTCTGAAGCCCGAGCTTCATCTCCCAGCCCCTCCCGCCCCGGTGGCTGAGCAGACAAGCCTGTCAGGCTGGTGACTGCTGGTCTGCACTGATCCTCTGTGTGGAAGTCTCTCCACTTTGCCCTCCACACCCCTGTTGCTGTGTTCTCCTCCGTGACTCTGAAGCTTACCCCTTCTGCCGCCCACAGTCCCCTCCCGTGAAGGGTCTTCCTAGTGTGTGGAAACCTTTCCTCCTTCACAGCTCCCTCCCTCTGGTACTGGTCTTGTCCCTATTCTTTTGTCTCTGTTTATTCTTTTTTCTTCTGCCCTACCCAGGTACATGGGGAGTTTCTTGCCTTTTGGGAGGTCTGAAGACTTCTGCCAGCGTTCAGCAGTTGTTCTGTAGGAGTTGTTTCATGTGTAGATGTATTTCTGGTGTATCTGTGGGGAGGAAGGGAATCTCCATGTCTTACTCTTCTGACATCTTCTCTATCCCCCCTACATGACTCTTTTTGAATTATGGTTTCCTCAGGGTATATGTCCAGTAGTGGGGGTGCTGGGTCGTATGGTAGTTCTATTATTAGTTTTTTAAGGAATCTCCATACTGTTCTCCATAGTGGCTGTATCAATTTACATTCCCACAAACAGTGCAAGAGTGTTCCCTTTTCTCCACACCCTCGCTAGCATTTATTGTTTCTAGCTTTTTTGATGATGGCCATTCTGACCGGTGTGAGATGATATCTCATTGTAGTTTTGATTTGCATTTCTCTAATGATTAATGATGTTGAACATGCTTTCATGTGTTTGTTGGCAGTCTGTATATCTTCTTTGGAGAAATGTCTATTTAGGTCTTCTGCCCATTTTTGGATTGGGTTGTTTGCTTTTTTGTTATTGAGCTTCATGGGCTCCTTGTAAATCTTGGAGATTAATCCTTTGTCAGTTGCTTCATTAGCAAATACATTCTCCCTTTCTGAGGGTTGCCTTTTGGTCTTGTTTAAGGCTTCCTTTGCTGTGCAAAGGCTTTGAAGTTTCATTAGGTCCCATTTGTTTATTTTTGTTTTATTTCCATTTCTCTAGGAGGTGGGTCAAAAAGGATCTTGTGTGATTTACGTCATAGAGTCTTCTGCCTATGTTTTCCTCTAAGAGTTTGATAGTGTCTGGCCTTATATTTAGGTCTTTAATCCATTTTGAGTTTATTTTTGTGTATGGTGTTAGGCAGTGTTCTAATTTCGTACTTTTACATATAGCTGTCCAGTTTTCCCAGCACCACTTATTGAAGAGGCTGTCTTTTCTCCACTGTATATTCTTGCCTCCTTAATCAAAGATAAGGTGACCATATGTGCATAGGTTTTTTTCTGGGCTTTCTATCCTGTCCCCTTGATCTATATTTCTTTTTTTGTGCCAGTACCGTACTGTCTTGATTACTGTAGCTTTGTAGTATAGTCTGAAGTCAGGGAGTGTGATTCCTCCAGCTCCATTTTTCGTTCTCAAGATTGCTTTGGCTATTTGGGGTCTTTTGTGTTTCCATACAAATTGTGAAATTTTTTGTTCTAATTCTGTGAAAAATGCCAGTGATAGTGATGGGATGGAAAAAGATATTCCATGCAAATGGAAATCACAAGAAACCTGGAGTAGTAATTCTCATATCAGACAAAATAGACTTTAAAATAAAGACTGTTACAAGAGACTAAGAAGGACACTGTATAATGATCAAAGGATCGATCCAAGAAGAAGATATAACATTTGTAAATATTTATGCACCCAACATAGGAGCACCTCAATACGTAAGGCAAATACTAACAGCCATAAAAGGGGATATCAACAGTAACACAATCATAGTAGGGGACTTTAACACTCCACTTTCACGAATGGACAGATCATCCAAAATGAAAATAAATAAGGAAACACAAGCTGTAAATGATACATTAAACAAGAGGGACTTAATTGATATTTATAGGCCATTCCATCCAAAAACAACAGAATACACATTTTTCTCAAGTGCTCATGGAACATTCTCCAGGATAAATCATATCTTGGGTCACAAATCTAGACTTGGTAAATTTTAAAAAACTGAAATCATATCAAGTATCTTTTCTGACCACAACGCTATGAAACTAGATATCAATTACAGAAAAAGATCTGTAAAAAATACAAACACATAGAGGCTAAACAATACACTACTTAATAATGAAGTGATCACTGAAGAAATCAAAGAGGAAATCATAAAATACTTAGTAACAAATGATAATGCAGACACGATGACCCAAAACCTATGGGATGCACAAAAGCAGTTCTAAGAGGGAAGTTTATAGCAATACAATCCTAACTTAAGAAACAGGAAACATCTCAAATAAACAACCTAACCTTGCACCTAAAGCAATTAGAGAAAGAAGAAGAAAAAAAAAAAACCCAATGTTAGCAGAAGGAAAGAAATCATAAAGATCAGATCAGAAAGAAATTTAAAAGAAATGAAGGAAACAATAGCAAAGATGAATAAAAGTAAAAGGTGGTTCTTTGAGAAGATAAGCAAAATTGATAAACCATTAGCCAGACTCATCAAGAAAATAAGGGAGAAGACTCAAATCAATAGAATTAGAAATGAAAAAGAGAAGTAACAACTGACACTGCAGAAATACAAAGGGTCCTGAAAGATTACTACAAGCAACTCTATGCCAATAAAATCCAGAAACTTTTTAGTTGGTGGCTTTCCAGTTGATTTTTGCTTTTGTGGCTTGTGCTTTTGGTGTCATTTCCAAAAAATTGTTGCCAAGACCAAAGTCAAGGAGATTCTTCTCTGTTTTCTTCTAGGAGTTTAACATTTTTAGGTGTATGTTTAAGTCTTTTATCCATTTCAGGTAAATTTTTGTGAATGGTATAAGATATGGGTCCAATTTAATTTTTCTACATGAAAGCATGCTGTATTTTTTAAAATGCTTTTCCTGTATCTATTGAAGTGAGTATATAATTTTTACCTTTCATTCTATTAATTTGTTGTATCATATTTCCTGATTTGCATATGTCAAACCATCCTTATATCCCAGGGATAAATTCCACTTGATCCTGGTGTATGCTTTTTTTAATGTGCTGTTAATTTCAGTTTGCTAATACTTTGTTGAGAATTTTTGCACCTGTGTTCATCAAGGATATTAGTCTATAGTCTTTTCTTATAGTGTCATTATCTGGCTCTTGTATCAGGTTAATACTGGCCTTGTAAAATGAGTTTACAAGTGTTCCCTCCTCTTCAATTTTTTGGAGAAATTTGAGAAGGACTGGAGTTAATTCTTCTTTATATATTTGTTACAATTCCCCAGTGAAATCATCTGGTCCAGGGCTTGTTGTTGTTGTTGGGAAGTTTTAGATTATTAATTCAATCTTCCTGCTAGACCCATCTTTTAGATTGTTTTCTAGCTGTTTCATAGTTCTTCGTTCCTTGTTCCTTTCTACCTCCTGCTGACTTTGTGAATAAATGTTTTTCCATAGTAGTATGCATGATTCCCTTCCTTTTACCTTCTGTGAATCTATTAGAGGTGTTTGCTTTGGGACTACCATGAGGCTTACATAAAATATCTTACAGATATAACTGTCTATTTTACACTGATAACAATTTAACTTTGATCACATACAAATCTCTACCCTTTTACTTCCCCTTTTTATGTTTTAAATGCCATAATTTAACTCTTTTAATATTGTGTACTCATTAACAAATTATACTAGCTATAAATTTTTTAATAGTCTTGTCCTTTAACATTTATACTATTGTTAAGTAGTTAACACACCACCATATTACAACATTAGATTTTCTAAATTTGACTATTTATTTACCTTTAGTAGAGTGTTGTACATTTTCATATGTTTTCATATCACTAATCAGTGTTCTTTCATTTCAGCCTGAAGAATTCCTTTCAGCGTTCCTTGTAAGGAGGGTCTGGTTGTAATGAATTCTCTCAGCTTTTGTTTGCCTGGAAAACTCTATTTCCCCTTCATTTCTAAAGGTAACAATTCCAGAGAGAGGATTCTTTGTTGGAAGTTTTTTTTGTTTTGTTTTGTTTTGTTTTTTTGGCACTTTGAATTTATCATTCCATTTTCTTCTGGCCTGTAAAATTTCTGTTCAGAAGTCCACTGATAGCTTAATGAGCACTACTTTGTAGGTTACAATCTTCTTTTCTTTTGTTTTGTCTTTATTTTTGACAGTTTTATTATAATGTGTCTTGGAGAACATAGTTTGGAATGAATTTATTGTCTATTAGCTGCATGAACTTAGATGTTCAAATCTCTCCCTAGGTTTAGGAAGTTCTTAGCCATTATTTAAAGTATTCTGCCCCTTTCTCTCACTCTTATCCTGGAACTCTATTACTTTGCATATGGGTTCTTTTCTTGGTATCTCATATATCACCTAGACTTTCCTCACTCTTTTAAAAAATTATTTTACTTTGTTCTCTTTTAACTGGGTAATTTCAAAGTTCCTGTTTTCTAACTTACAGACTTTTTTCTGTTTGACCTATTCTGCTGTTGCTGCTGTCTTTTGCATTTTCCATTTCATTCATTGAATTCTTCAGCTCCAGAATTTCTGTTTGGTGCTTTTTTAATGACTGTTAAGTTTCTCATTTTGTTTTTATACCTTTTTCTGATTTCATCAAATTGTCTTTTTGTGTTTTCTTATATCTCAATGCGTTATCTTAAAACAGCCGTTTTTAATTCTTTATTAAGTAAATCATAGATCTCCATGTCTTTGGGTTTGGTTACTAACAGATTATATTGATTCTTTGACAGTACCATGTTTCCTTGATTTTTCATGTTCTTTGGAGGTTTACAATGTTGTCTCTACGTTTGAAGTAGTAGTCATTCCTTCCAATCTTTACTAAATGCCTTCAGGGGAGAAATACCTTCCATCAGTCCTGCTAGTGATTCTGAGGCTTTCTTAGACCTTGTGTAGATACATCTGCTTCATGTTTCTTGCTCCCTCTTGTGACAGAATTCTTAAACTGGCTTGTACGTCTTCTCTTGATCCTACATAGCACTGTGTCAGCTACTGATAGTCTCTCTTTTGTTTTCATGAAGGTAGTGCTATAGCTCAAGTTTGTGGTATCTCCTTGGCCACATTTTAAAGCTCACTTTTATCACTGCCATGTAAATGTGCATAGGAAGCAAGCCACAGAGTGGTGGAAGTGTGAGTGAGGCATATATATTTCTAGGGGTGTCTATGGGCCAGTTGGAAGAATCCATGGGTGAGGCTTTCCCAGAGGCTTGTGGGTGGGTTTCCTGGTGGCATCCACAATACAGTCAACAGAAATCTTGTTCCCTTAATGCCCTTGGTGTATCTTATCTGCTGCTCTCCCGGTATCTTCCCTCCTCCCATGTAGTTCCCGATTTAGTACTCTAGATGCTGAGAGAGAGAAATGAGTCTCCTTGGCAGCATCCAGGACAGGTGGGGAAGCCAGGCATTCATTCCTCTGCTCTCCCTTTTCCTGCAGGAGAAATCAGCTCAGAAAGTCTCATTTAGCCCTAAGCTGCACTGCCACTGGAAAGGAGTGAGACAGACAAAGTCAAACTCTTCCTCTTATCACCCAATGCATTCAAACTTGTATATTTTTGCTCAAATGGAGTGCTGGAACTTCTCTGGAAAGCTAGACATCCACAAAGGCTTTCTCATATGTGGGTGACTGCCCAAGTCGGTGCTCTCCAGGTGCTCCTAGGCCACAGCCAAGAAGGGTGTCTGGTCACAGGCTACTTCAGGGCCCACAGCCTGTACCGACTCTATCTATTACCTGATGCATAGGTGGGCTAGATTCCTCCCAGGTATCTGGGGTGTGGTGCTGGATCCCACAGTTCCCACAGAGGCATTTTTGTTTGTGGATGAGTGACAAATGTCTGTTTTTCAGGTAGGAGGCAAAAAACAAGTGATGTCATACACTGCCATCATGCTTAAGTCCTACCCACTTACTCTTTTTTTTAACAATAACATATTCATCATTATAGTGATGCTCAAGCTAGTCTACACTTTTAATAACAAGAGAGTCATCATTACAGTGATGCTAAAGCTAATCTACCCTGAGGCTCCGGTATTTTGTCAATTACAGTTTAAATTGTTCCTGCTGGTACTGGCTCCAGCAGCAGGTTTCCACTTTGGGGCTCCAGGTCAATTGTGACTCTGTATCCACCTCCTTCTCCAGTTTCTGGAGTTGTGACTTGCCCTGTGACCTTAATTTTCTAATGGATATAAGAAGAACCATTTTTTTCAATTTGTTCAGCTTTATTCTTATTCTTATGACAGGGGTGACTACTTCCAAGCTCTCATTTTCAGAGAGGAAATTGCAAGCTGTCTTTATTTTTATTTTTATTATTTTATTTTTTTTTTATTTTTTTTGCTGTATGCGGGCCTCTCACTGCTGTGGCCTCTCCCGTTGCGGAGCACAGGCTCCGGACGCACAGACTCAGCGGCCACGGCTCACGGGCCCAGCCGTTCCACGGCATGTGGGATCTTCCCGGACCGGGGCACGAACCCGCGTCCCCTGCATCGGCAGGTGGACTCTCAACCACTGCGCCACCAGGGAAGCCCTGTCTTTATTTTTAAAAGGCAAAGAAACCAAGACCCTCTTGTCTGCTAAATATTAAGCAAAGTCTTCTATAAAACAGCTGTTGTTCACTCTTATCCAATTCCCTGAGTTCCTTGCTCATAGTAGCTACTCATTAATATTGTACCACAGCTGAATGGATGAATAAAAAACTTCCCAGTGCCTCATAAGTAAGTGAGAAATGGGACTGAAACCCATTTCTCCTGACTTATTGTGTTTTCCATGTTAATACATAACAATTGTTTAGTTTTGTATTACTTACCATCCCAAATATCAAAGTTATTTATATTTCTGTGATATTTCACTAGAATATGGCTATGATTCTGACTTTCCATTCCTGAAACATACCTCTGAAAGAGAAATGAGTGCATCCTCTAGTCTCAAATTGTTTCACCTGGCACTGTTTCTGCTTGATTTCAAGTCTCATTAGTTTCTTCATCTGGTTGTGTCCCTTAAATAACACCTGCTAAACAATAACAATTTATATCAGAGTATACCACAGAAAATAATCTTTATTGTGCCTTGAGCTAAAGGATCCTCTTTGTTAACTAAAATGCAGGATTATTGCACTTTGGAAGGACTGATATTGTAAATGACATCCTCGGGAGCCTATCAGTCAAGGTGGAGTAATTCAGGATGTGAGTCTTTAAAATATAAAAGTATAAGGATATGAGTTATCATTAATAGAATCTTAGAACTAGATGGACCTCAGAATCATTTATTAATTCACACTTTACAAAATAAGAAACTTATATACAGGGGTATTAAGTAGATGGCTCAAGGTCACAGAGAATGTTAGTGGCAAAGGCACAATAAAAACTTAGGTCTTCCTACTTCCAGTTATGCAGGGTTTCCCCCTCTCATGTATTATTTTTCTCTCCTTCTTCTTTTAATCACTACCCAGGCCTGCTGTCTTCTGTCTGCTTGGTTTTGGTTTTTTGTTTGTTTGTTTTGTTTTTTTGTTTTTGTTTGGTTGCAAAAAGCAGTACCTAATACACGGTGGGTGATCACATTAATTAGTGATATTAATGGCATCTGTGTTTTGCCAGGTCGAGTTATATGGCAAACTATTTCTCTGGCTCACCATTTAATTTATTCTACCATCCTGACTCAGAGGAGAGATTATGATTTTATAGCTTTACATTCTGGGATCTAGCGAGTATTTCTATTAAAACCCTGGAGTCACATCACAACATCAGCCTACATCAGTTACTCTTCATGTAAAGGCTAATGGAAGTTCATCCTGAGTGTGGGTTAGGGGCCACAAGGTGAATACTGCTTCTTTATCACATTATTCTTAAATTGTATTTGACTGTATTTTAAGTTACAAGTTTTGAGGAACAATTTTAGAACTGTCCATTTATAATATTTGGGAACAGAAATCCTGATTTCTATGTCTAGCTATACCCCAGAATTACAGAGAACTCTGAGCCAGTCTCATTCTCTTCCTGCTCATTTTACTGTCTTCGTAATGAGGAAAGGGAAGCATACCTGCCCTCCAACTTACCTTATAGGAATGCCCTGAGCACTAATGAGATCACATGCATAAAACACTTGGTGCACAAAGAATGACATCAATTTTTTCTTTCTATAAATCTCATGAGATGTAATTCACAACTGTATAGTGTGGCATTACACTGCAGTTTCAGGAGTTCAGTGACAACTTACAAAAAGCTTTCTCTGCTTTGTAATTGTTCAGTACTCATAAAGAGAATAATAATGTGGGGGAAATAAAGAGGCTTTCTCCAAACTTGGCAATAGTTAAGTCTAGAAAACTCATAGAACAACATTGAATGTTGAGAGTGGAAAGCATCTAGATCAGCCTGTCATGGTACCGCCATCCCATATATATCTTTGGCAAGTAGTAAATTAACCTCTGCTTGAGTATTTCTAGGGATGAGAACCTCACTACTTTCTAAAACTGTCATTGTTGGGAAACACTCATGGTTTCAAAGTTCATTCTTTGATGGAACTGGATCTTACTTACAATCTTTGATAAATATGCTCTTTTTTTCCCCTACTTATCATTTTTCTTATATATTTGGCACTATCAGACATTTTAATATTCTCCTGATTAAAGATCCTTTATTTCTTCATTCTTTTGTCTACTCTGATTACAGCTCTCTGTAGCCACTTTCATTTGTATATACCTTTTATAAAATGTAGTGCTCAGAACTTAATCCAGCACTATAGAACATTGTAGGCATGCTTGGGCACCATGGAAGTTTGTCACATGGCTCCTTTAAAGAAAGGAACCTGCCAATCAGATGTGAGAAGTAATTTAATTGGCAGCTTCAGCTGCAGCAACTTTGAGACCCACTGCAGAATTTGAACTGAGTCCAGGTTCTTCATCAACCTTAGTTAATGACTGAACTTGGTAAAGTACTAGGGTCTGGCCATTTCTGCCCAATGAAAATCTCCTCTATAGATAATCTGTGCACCTGAGCTCCCTGTTGGGCTGAAGGGGATTTTCTCAGCTGCAAAAAATAGTGAGACACTTCCAACTCAATCCTCTTTCCATCCCCCTCTCCATTCACATATATCGGACTAGCATTGCAATCTGAAGATTTACCTACCTACTGCTTTTCCCACTCTCCTTTATGCTTAACAGGCATTATTTCAGATATTCCTAGTATGTCTAACTCCATGCTGGCATTTGCTTTCTGGAGGACACAACTGAACATAATATGTTAACTGCTTACCTTGGTTTGGTCATTTATATCATCCTTAAAGCAATCAATGGAAATAGTCAATGACCTATATTAAGATGATAGTATATGGGAGATCTGGGACTCCGTAGATTACTCTTATATCTGGTGTATTTTTAGGAGGATGGGCTGAAGGTACCATCCCAGGCACCTCAGTTTCCATGTAAAATGTTCCAAATATCTTTCTTCCCATCTCTGGGAAGATTTAGTTCAGGAATCAAGACAGATTTCATACCTAGCATCAAATACTGCATAATTTCCTTAAGCTTTATACAGGCTGCCATATTAGTCACCCCCTTAGACCCTCATTTATTCATTCCTGAGCTTTTTGTTAAAAACCACCTTATTTACCTACATGACTTCTGATATCTTTATCTGCCCATTTGTGGCTTCACCTCACTTTTACCATCAACACTTATAATTATTTTTCTGGCTTTGATCTTTTAGTAAAACTAACTAGTGCAATGGTTTGTGTTTTTGTGTTCTCCCAAAATTCAAATGTTGAAATTCTAACTCCTGAAGGTGATGGTACTAGGAGCTGGGGATTTTAGGAGGTGCCTACATGAATGTGGCAACCTACATGAGTGGGATTTGTGCCCTTATAAAAGAGGACCCACAGAAATACCTCACCCCTTCCATCAAGTGAGGACACAGCAGGAAGGTGTCACCTACCAACCAGGAAGAGAGATCTGATGAGAATGTGACTATGCTGTCACACTGATCTCGGATTTTCCTGCCTCTAGAATTTTGAGAAATAATTGTCTGTTCTTTGTAAGCTATTCAGTCTGTAGCATCCTGTATTTGTTATTGAAGCCAGAACAGACTGAGACAATCAGCAGTGCTCAAATTGGTGATATTCTATAACCTTGGGACACAGAATGAAGATTGCACAGAGGATAAGACCAAGAAAATGCATAATCAACATGCAGTATAAATGAGAACCATACCTTGTTGTTTTAAGCCACTAGAAAAATATACATTAATCTACTAATCTATTATAATTTTTCTTACAATGTTTCTGAGAAGGAAATCTGTGAGAAAGGACTTCTGAAATGCACACTAAATCCCAGGAATTGATCTAGGCACTGACCATTATTTGTGCCTTTTTGCAGACAATAAAAAGTGAAGCCTCGAGAGGTTAAGTGACTCATTTGAACTTGCTTAACAATAACTGAGTAAATATGTTTGTCAAATACAAATTTTCTAACTTCAAGAAATCTTATTTCTGTACATAAATTATTATTTCTCCTAAGTGAGACATAGTAGTAGAATTTTAAGGACATTTGATTTTAGGTGATAAAATTCCACAGTGCAAAGAGTCGAGATTTTGGTAGAATACAAGTGAAACAATCAACATCTCTCCCACTTTTTTTTAAACCTCCTACCAAATTATGCCTTTAAGGCAATAGAGGCATTAATGGAATTTTATATGCTTGGTGTAGGATTTCTATCTAATCATATAAAGATTTGAGACTATAACCCAAAACAATTTCTATACTTCAGTTTTCCCAAAGGTAGAATTCAAATATGGCATCCTGAATCAAATAAGACTGGAATTACCTAAGAAAAGACCTCACAACCTCAAAGTATTAACTATGTATTAAAAATGTAAGTTTAATCTTCCTGAGGGCAAGATATTCATCTTACAGAATATTTTAAGAATATAGTTTTAAAAATTCTAACAAGCAATAAGAGGATGGCCAACACAGAACTGAAACACATATTCAGCAGCATATATTCAGTAAATATTTTCTCTAACATTGATTTTAAAGTAAACTACAGTAGTTTTGACTTTAGCAATAAAATTATAAAACCAAGACAAATTATTTTTTTAAAACAACTGAAAAGAGAAAACAAAACAGAAATAACAGAAATATGAAGTGCTGCTAGGATGTTAAGAATGTTTAAAAAATGTAAGAGATTGAGGAGTATAGGAAAGCTAATTCAAGCATGCCATTTACTTCTCTTGCAGGATGTCTATTTGTGACTTGGATAATTTATAGATCTATTCAATTAACAAGTTAAACATGAGTGTGCCTACATCTACCCATGCAGCTGAAAGCAATAATCTCTGTACTGTTATGATATTGTTGATAAAAATCTTTCTGTAGAAAGTGAAAAAGAATTTAGTTTCCTACAGAGTGGTTGAGAGGGGAATGAATCACAGAGAGGAATCTTTAGAGATTCAAACACAACAAATAAATCTATGGTTTGGAGTGGAAGCCTTAGGCACACAGATGCCACACGCAGAGGCATAAAGTGAAATATTCAGCTTCAATCTTCCCATTTTGACTTAAATCTTTGGTATTCACAGAAAAGATATATCAAACATATGAGTTCTGCTCTCTATTTGTCCTTTGCAACTTTAACCAAGGTAGTTTCCTACTTTCTGTCAGTTAAACTTTTCATGAATGTGCCCATACCATTTGTCACTCCAGCAGGCTAAGTTAGAGATTTACTGAAAAGAGGTGCTCATTAGAAATTAGTGACAGGTATCTGAACTTTATACTAGAATTTTTTTCAGGTTGAAATCAGAAGGAATTTGATTTTAAAATATGGTATCAACTCTGCACTGATTCTCTAAACAAGTAATCCAACATTTTGGATAATGCTATGTCATAGAAATAAATCTTGGATATTGAACAGATGCTTTTTTTTTTTTTTTTTTTTTGTGGTATGCAGGCCTCTCACTGTTGTGGCCTCTCCCGTTACGGAGCACAGGCTCCGGACGCACAGGCTCACAGGCCCAGCCGCTCCGCGGCATGTGGGATCTTCCCGGACCGGGGCGTGAACCCATGTCCTCTAGCATCGGCAGGCGGACTCTCAACCACTGTGCCACCAGGGAAGCCCTGAACAGATGCTTTTTATTAGAGTCTCGTGAGCTAAAGAAAATGTAAGGCCTTTTAAAATCCCAGTCGTTATCTATTACATCTCCTACAGATAAATTGCTGTGAGAGAGGTAGGCACATGAAGAGTAGTTCAAGAATAGCCTATGCATTTTATTGGCATTATAGCTTTTCTATTGATTCATACAGACATTAAATATTCAATGCCTGCCTTATAAATTAGTAAATAGAGGATATATGAATATGTATTTCATTTTACGCTCTCTGGGAGAGCCGAATGAGACCAACTACTTTATTAGTAATGCAAGGGGAGAGTAGTTATATGTTAATATTTCAACACATAAGAGGACTTCCATATCATGCCTGGAAATTATTAAAATATCTCTTGGTATATTGTGGAAAAAAGTTTCAGGTTGAAATTGAATCTGTTAATTTCTAGCAGTGAGGAAAAGGGACAAAAACGTTTCCCTCTCCTACAAAAAAAATGCTTCTGGAGGGAAAAATTATATATTTACCCTTTGTCAGATTTGCTTTTATGTATGCTCATGTTTCAGTTCTTCTGAATCTTGATTAGTCTATGTGTATGTGTGCACATGCATTCATTACTAATTTGTTTTCCCAATTTCTTTATGGAGGAAAAATAAACAAACAATAAAACCTAAGCTTTTAACACTCTTGTTTCCACATGATACATACTACTTTCCATGATGTTGGACTTTTATTTAGCTTCCCTAAACCTCATTTCCCCCATCTCTAAAAATGGTGAAGAGAATAATTTCTTGATGGGTTACTGGTAGAATAAATGAGACATCTTTTGTTTTAAGATGAAGTAAAATATTAGTTCTTGATGGAAATACCATGAACACATTATGGATGCACCACTAAATTTTGATCAATGTACAGCATTTATTTTTTCCCCTGCAACTGAGAAGTCATACAATGCAATGATATTTGCAATTAGAATGTTCTGTAGAGCTGGTCATGCATTTTGATGTGTAGCAGGATGCTTAGTTGCTCTAAAAGTGAAGGGATATGGCCTAACACCAAGCTTACACCAAAACAGTATTAGATGTTAACTGAAATATGTGAGACATTTACCGTATAATTATTTTAAAACACAATATGGGCAATAAATAACCCAAACATAGCAACATGTAATTAAAGAGTGACCCTGTGGGGGACATCCTTGGTGGTGCAGTGCTTAAGAATCCGCCTGCCAATGCTGGGGACACAGGTTTGATCCCTGGTCTGGGAAGATCCCACACGCCATGGAGCAGCTAAGCCTGTGGGCCACAACTAATGAGCCTGCACTCTAGAGTCTGCAACCACAAGTACGGAAGCCCGTGTGCCCTGGAGCCCGTGTACCACAACAACTGAGCCCATGTGCCTAGCGCCCATGCTCTGAAACAAGAGAAGCCACCGCAGTGAGAAGCCCGGGCACCACAATGAAGAGTAGCCCCCGCTTGCCGCAACTAGAGAAAGCCCATGTGCAGCAACAAAGACCCAGCACAGCCAAAAAACAAATTAAAAAAAAAAACAAAAAAAAACATGAGTGACCCTATGATAGGTACAGATGTATTTATAGACATTGTGAGATATTTTTATGATGTAGAAATATTGATTGGAATTATAGGTGACTTTAACATAATTTTGAGTTTGGAAATCCTTCAAGCATGTTATTAAACATTCTAGTATGCTTAGAGTACTTAAAACTGTTCCACAATCACAAATTATGGAGCCTACCAGAATATATGTACAGTTCATACACATTATATAGTAATTTCACTTCTTTTCCCTTTTTATTTCCTTCCCTCTCCTCCAAAAATTTTTGTATGGCTACCTTATATTTATGTATATTCTCTCTCTCTCCCTGCCCTCACCCTTTCCCTCTCCTTTTCCTCTCTTTACAACAGCCAGCAAATTATTTTATTTTTACTTTGGCCTTTCACTATTTTATTAGATTTTTATTCTACTTCTAAATCAAAATCAAAACTAACTCAAGATGTAATAACTCACCTGACCTTCAAAAATTATTGGTGATCTTTCTTAAAGGACTCTAATATACTTTGTCTGCCTGTTTCCTCCTTCATTTGACCTTCTTGAACCTTCCATCCAATGAAGATGAAAATGAAAATCAAGCAACTATAGTGGTTCTGGAATTGGCTGAAGGTCTTTCAGGAGTCACATTTTTTTTTTTTTTTTTAGCCAAGAAGTGTATGAATGTCAACTTTGGTTCTTTCAAAGCACTAAATTGCTAAGAATAACTTTTGCTTTTGAAAAGTTCAAAGTCATCCATTCCAACAGTTATGAAGTGGAAATGCATTTATGACAGAGTAAAGAGCAATTGGATAAAATAATAAAATTGGATAAAATAATAAATTTATAAATTGCATATAATCACAGGCAGTTGGATATTTCACTAGGTTCTCTTGTGTCATGGTTGAAGATTTCCCTGAGCAGTATCAGCTGAAAGTTCTTATTAATCCCTTCTTTCTTTTTCTCTGTATTCAATCATGATCCACAAAGTTACTACTGTTATGAGATAATTAGAAGATAATTATAGCTTAATAATTATTAGAAGATAAAAATAACTATCTCATAAACTAATAATGAATTTTTTAACATTCAAATCTGCTATACATGATATTTTTACTAAAATCATGGTGGGTATGAGGAAAATTGATGATATTATTAACATCCATTTAAAAGGTCAAAACTTAAGTATAATTCTTAAGCCTCTCCTTTGATTTACCTTCAGTGTGTAATCAATCACAAAATCCTTTCCATTAAATATATGATATTTTCTTTCTAAACATCTCATGATTCTGTCTGCCCCTCACCCTGCCCTCTGACACTGCCTCATTAAGGTTAGACTACACCCTGTATTCCCCTCTTCAAGCCTAGTGTCTTTTCTAGTCCTGATTTGTCTGTCTGGACCCCAATATCCTGCCACTCTTGCTGCCACACATGCCCCCCCGACCCTGACACCACTCCAGCTTAAAATGCACCTCTTATGCCATCCTTCAAGTGTGAGATGGACCAACACTCTCTCAGGAGAAGTTTTTCTGATCCCTAAGACAAGGTCAGATCTCTCTGTTATATTGTCTTTTAGCACACTGTACTTTGCCTTCATTGAATTTGTCACAGTTTGAAAATATTTATTTCACTGGTTGCTGGATTAATATTTAATACTCCCATCATAATCCTGGTATCAGCATTGCTTTTTACTGTTTTTATATGATCTAGCAATGGTGACAGGTAAATGGACCCTTAAAAGTATCTGCTGATCGAAAGAATGGGTAAATGATTAGATTAACTCTTTGCATTATTACATTTTATTCAATTATTCACTGTATGGGATCTATTTTTTATTACAGAGAAATAATTCCAAAGATACTTCCATGCATTAATAAGATTACCTATCTCAAAGACATTTTTTAGAACAAACCAATTATATAATGAAGACTAGATGTAGCTGATAATACCCATAATTTTGTGCAACAATAATGACTTTACGCAAACATTTGTGTAGTAGTTTTACTAAATATTATAAAATTATATATAACAATACATTTGTAAATGTTTTAAAATTACATAACATATATCTATCATATATGTCATATATATCATATATATGCCTCCAAAACTTAATAATAAAGATGAACAAATATACACCTTAGAAATCAGTTTGTTACAGATGAGAGTTCCAGTATGTAAAAACTTTATTGTAGTTGTTAGTTCTTGTCCTTGGTATAATTGTAGGAAGAGTGCTAGGATGAATAAAAATACTTGGGTCCTAGTTCCAGTTTTGACCTGTTTTGGGATATTAAGGAAATCACATTTTTAGGAGTCAGTTTCTTCATCTGTAACTTAGGGGATTAGGCCACCAGGTCTGTTAGGTCCCTTTATAGTCACAGTGCTATCATCTTCTTTTGAATTGGACTAAGATTTCTATGGCTCATACTTTCAAATAAATCTGGAAGTATTTGAGGAAATGACAAGTGAAATAAGGTGAAGATTTATGTACAAGTATTGTAAAATGGATAGAAAAACATGCCTTAAATCAATGTCACTTCCTTATTAATAACTGAGACCTCCATTTTATTAATTGGTGTTATTTAATATAAATTATTTTAATTTTAGAGGATATGATTTAAGCTTATTTTTTTAAATATCTTTAGAATTTAACTTAAAATATGCAAAACACAATTTTGAGGTTTTTTGGGTTTCTACACATCAGGTCATTTTATGATTAATTAAAAAATCTCTCCAGTGAATAAAATGGTTGAGAATGTAGATGGATGTCTACTAGGGGGTTGGAGTTACTTAATTCTTATGAGATTTCCAACAACTTCAAAAATTAAAGATCAATGAGGCAATTACAAATCAAATTTTCTTTAAAAGAATTAGATATTGCTTGATATTTGAAATGAGAGCTATTAAAATTATACACAAAATCAAACTATGAATAAACATGCTATTTTATATGGCTCTCATTGCCCTTACCAGGTTTCAAAAAAAAAAGAAAACTCTCAAGAACATAAATGAATTTGACATGTTCTCCGAAGGCCATTTTGACATGTTTTATATTTTTAGAGGATTCAGAACCCCTTCCAAATTTTCAGTTCTTCAGACTTATTGGAAATATCAGTAAAATTGCACTCTAGAGGAACAAACCTGAAAATTTCAGTGGTGTATCTGTTAATAGGTCATAGAAAAATAATTTACTTTCATTGAACTTAAAACATAAGCATGGCACTTTTCCCTTTTATTAATTAATGTACTGAAACTCAGAGTTTGATTAAGATTGTGACCATTATATAGCATCTCTTAGTTCTTTTCTCAAGAAGTATCCCAATGACAGCTTTAATATGTTTCTTCTTAGAAAACTCAGTGCTTGGGATTACTTCCAGGTTTTTGACACCTGTATATATCATGTAAAGGTTGAAAGGTAGGAGACAGTTTCCAGAAATAATGAATACCTAGATATCCAACAGTCATCTTAAAACAATTTAGTTAGACAGAGTTGGGAGGCAGCCAGGAACTGAAATTGAAGATGCAAAAATTAATGGAATAAGATAAGGGCTGTAAATCACCAAAATTTCCATGTCATTGGTCTTATACAACGAGAAGATTGAACAATGATTGACAAGACATATTTATTAATTTGAGGAGACAGAGATATGGGGATAATAGGATATGGTCACCAGATTAAATATATATAATTGAAATACTAAAATAGTTTTAAAGAAAAAAAAAGACAAAAATACTTTACCTTGATGTAATATCTTGAGTTTTGAAGTTCTATGTAGATAATCACCACAGAATATATTCAAGAAACACAGATATAAAAAAAAAAGATAAAAAGTTCATTTGAAAAAAATATTTCAAAGAGTGCTAGATGCAGATAAGCTCAGAATGAGTCTGAGACATTTTGTATGTTTATTAAATAAATTCACACATTTATAATACCATTATTTTTAGGGTTACTAAAACATTTAGTGATGGTTGCATAAATTATCTATGATCTCTCATAAATCCAAATGTATCAATAAAATATGGGAAAGCAAATGTGAAGAATTTTTCTGAATTATGTAAACCCACATATACTGTATGCATTCTGTAAAATTACAAATTCTTCAAGTTATCAAATTAATAAGAAACAGATTTACACATTGTGCTCTAATTGATTACACACTGTTATTTGTTTCCATGCTACTCCTTCTTGGTATCAAGCAGGATGAGTCTACACAATTTTTTTCTTTCTTTCTGAGAAGAATGTAAGGGGAAGTTGAATAAATGAGAGAAAATTGCTTAATATTGGTGTACTTCTCTAACTTTAGTCCTTACTGTTTCATTTTTTTTGAAATGATACATTTATGATCTTTGATAAACGGCTGGAAAGGTTGTTTGGATTCCCATGTTTCCAAAGAGCTTGGGAAGGTTTTCTTAATGGATGGTGTACTCACTGAATCAGTACTTTGCACTGATGCATTTTCTTTTTTAAGTTGTAGCAAAAGATTGGGACAGTAGCTTTTTCTACATTGAGACAAAACAGTGCAGGTAGGGCTTCCCTGGTGGTGCAATGGTTGAGAGTCCGCCTGCAAATGCAGGGGACACAGGTTCGTGCCCCGATCTGGGAAGATCCCGTAAAAACAGTGTAAGTAGAATAATGATTAGATAAAAAGCTGTATCTGTTCTCTTTGTTCGTGAAAGTTTTTTCCACATTTCAGTCCAGAAGAGAGATGATTCCAAATACAAAATATGAAGCAAACGTAAGATAAAAATTGAACAGTCAATGTGCAGCCAGCAATATCTGTGCATTCTAACACTGTTAACTTTTCTAAGTATAGTGTAAAACATGGGACAGAAGACAATACAAATATTTTAAATACTAGAGGTAGGAAAGAACTTTTAAAATTTATTTTAAAATAATCCACTTTAACCACCTTAATTAATGAGGTGCATAGTACACCGATAGTATGTAAACAAAAGAGAATTCACACAAGGGGTGAAATTAAAGTGAAGCAAGGATATATTCTATCAGTACTCATTACCTACAAAGGGCTCACAGAGTTATAACTAAGTGAGAAATTGTCCCAAACTCAAGTAGTTTCATCCATATCGTATCAAACTCTTATCTAGATTTTTTCCAGTAGTCAAATTGTGGTTTTGAATGTATCTAAAATACATTGCTTATTTTTAAATAAAGAAAAATAATTTGATAAAGTACATTTTATTTTTTTGACTTGAAAATTTATAAGGAATAATTCAAATTTCTGCATTATCAAATTCTAGTAGGTTGCTTTATGCACAGCAAATATGCACCAGGGTGGTTGACAATGTTAAATAGGTTTTTCCATAGTTTCCAAGAATAGTATTTGAGAAAAAATCATGCAACATCATTTTAATAAAACTCACTCATATTTTGGGATTCTTATTGCACAACATTTGCAATATAGAGCTAACGAAATGAAATTGTCTCAACAGTTGTTGCCCAAAATAATGTTTAGCCAAGTATATGGAAATGAGGAACAGTGTTGGCATTTTAAAGGGGGGAAAGGGATTCGTTAGAAGCATGTTCACACATAGGACTCAAGGGAACTTATTTTGAGAGAAATTTGAAGATTGTGTTTTCATGAACCACTTAAAATTCACTGCTTTGATGTATCATACAGTATGTCGTTTTCCGGTTATTTTGGTTTCCCTCATGTGCTTTCTTGTTATCTCCCTTGTGCAAATACCTAATGTTTTCATTTATCATATTACTTCTGTGATTTAATTTGGGAATATTGAAGCAGAATATTTTTACCTTTTACATGAAAACCACCACCATCTACTCCCCACTTTATGATTTGAGAAAATATAGATGTACTGTATGAGCTTAACATGTACACTTTTGACACTAATAATCAAATTTAATTCTACGATGTCACCTCAAAGTATCCTATCTCTATTAATACATTCTCTACTAGTTTGCACTTAAGCCCATAAAAGTAGCTTATGTCAATATTTTCACCTACTTGAAGTAGTATTTAAGACCCAAACATACTTTCTTCATGTATATAACTGTCTGGATAGGCTACATTATTCTATGGAAACAAACAAAGCCAAAATTTCAGTTGCTTAAAACAGTAAAAGACTTTCTAATTCATCGTACAATATATATATTTGATATATATGTAATGGATTGGCTGATGTCTCTTTTTTGTGTGGTTGTTTTCCTCACACTGGGGACCAGATTAATAGACCAAAGGCAGGCAGCCACAATATGGAATATTGACATCCACCTTGGTAGGCAAAACAAATAGAGAGTAGCAAATTATATGCTTATCAACTCACAAAGTGAAATAAAAGAGCTGAATGTTGTTGAACTGTCCAAATTATTAACACAACATGTAAACAAACACTATTTGTGAATTAAACATTTGTCTCATATCAAATACTCAAAATTTCCTGTGTGTGTGTGTGTGTGTGTGTGTGTGTGTGTGTGTGTGTGTGTAAAGAAAGAGAGAGCTAGAAACAAAGAGAGACACCTGCCATTTATCCCTGATACAAGATTCTGAGGGTGCTAGGTCTTGAGAACACATCTGTCAAATGTGGCAAATAACTACTATTATTGTTTGTGCTTTCATCCCAAATTTCATGAGTTACATTCGTATTAGCCAAACTCCTTTAACCTAGGCAAGTAAAATCAGCCTGCCCCATCTCCCCCTTCTACTCCTCCTATTCTTATGCCCTGGGGTTTGCCAAGGAGGAACACCTCCCTTAATTCAAAGTTCAGGTCCTTCTGGAGGCACTACTCAGGGAGTTCTAAAAAAATAAAATAGAGGGGAAGATGGAACCAAAAGATCAGAAAAGCCCCACATAGAGATAGCAAAATAGCAAAAAGGCTAAGAAACCATAAGTATGAATTACCAGAAAAGCCAGGTTACCAATTCCATGTGTCTTTCCCAAAGGCTACCACCCTTAGCAACAATGAAAATCGTGATATAAATTTGCCAGTGATCCGTATCAGAGCTCCTTCTCTGAGCTTTGAAGACTTCCTGGAATTTGGAGTGCATGTTTAAAGTTCCCTGCATTTGGTTTGAGTGTAGCCTATTAAAGCATGGAAAATTATTTGACATGTGTTACCTCTTAATTCAAGGGACACACCTTGCCACCCAGTGGGTTCAGAAACTCCTAGGTGAAAGTTGTGTAAGTAACCTGGTGTGATAGGAGGCCGAGAAGGGCAAGAGGAGACAGAGGCAAAGAAAGAGTTCATGAACATTAAGAAAAATCTTGTATGTGAATACCACTTCTCTAGGGGGTTTAATTCTTGACTTTTCAGGATTAATGTTTGTGTTAGCATTCAGTCAGTTACTGAGTTTACCTATCTGTTAGTCCATAGACACGTAGTGAATATTTTCCAGAAGAGGAATACTGAAGAGTTCAGATTCCCTTTTTTTGCAGTTCATACTGTATCCCCTTTGACTTCCCATTACAGAAAGTTCTTTTTGTTGGTAATTTAGGTTTTAAGCCTACTGGCAGGATAGTCCATGTTGTATCTGCCTTCTAAGTAATTTAATTGAGATCAGATTAATCTGAAACAATTAGATTACCTAGATTAACACATTTATGTAACCAGCCTTAGCAGTCCCTTAAACATGAAAACAATGAGGATGGCTCTGGAAAAAAAGAAACAAGAACCTCCACCCCAGCCCACCACCACCCCTCCAAAAAAGTGGTTTGGAGCAAAATCATAATCATTCTTTTCTATAATTTACAGATGTACTTTCAATTTCATATTTTATTATTAGAATTGTTAGATTTTCAATGTATAGTGTTTTAAAGTTATAACTATAATTACTATAAGCTGTAGGTGGTGATGTAATAAAGTTTTAAAAATCAAGTTTTGATAACAACAACAGTTCACACAATTAAGCTAGCATTTCAGTGACTGCATCTTTTAGAAATTTCAAGCTCTGACACATCACGGGGTGACTTAATTGCCTACTGTTTTCACATCCTTGTTGATATCTAGTATTAGTCAAGCATCTGTTACCCCAATGAAGTCAGATATCTATTTCAATACATTTGTTTTCAGCATTGCATTTGCGGTCTGATTGTGTTTTGTGTTTATAAATTTACGTAAATGAAAAACATTTTTCTAATTTTTTCCATAGTTAATTTTTCTCCTGTTTGTCTTTTTTTGTGTGTGTGTGGTACACGGGCCTCTCACTGTTGTGGCCTCTCCCGTTGTGGAGCACAGGCTTTGGACGTGCAGGCTCAGCGGCTATGGCTCCCGCGGCATGTGGGATCCTCCTGGACCGGGGCACGAACCCGTGTCCCCTGCATCGGCAGGCGGACTCTCAACCACTGTGCCACCAGGGAAGCCCTCATGTTTGTCTTTTAATAAAAGGAAGTTATGAGGGATTGTTTTTCCAATTGATCTATCTAAAGACATATTCTCTCAATGTTTCCATTTACCTCCTTTCTCTTTTTTGCTGTAAGAAAAGCTATAAAAGGCAAAGAAAGGACTTATTCTGAAACATAATTGAATAAATTGGCAAGTAGTCATTAACTGGTGGTTTCATAGTCTCATTAAACGCTGTCTGGGTTCTGTGTTTTGTTTTGTTTTTTTCCAACATAATGCATAGCCAAAAAGGGAGAAGTAAGCTTAAAGGATCTAGATAAACTTTAGCCAAAATATTTCTAAAATACTTTAATGAGGTCAAGGATATTAAGAATATTATGAATATTAAGAGAGACAAACCAAAAAACCACTGAGCCACAGTTTAACCAATCTGTTAACAAAATTGTCATGGTCCATGCGTGGGTTGGAAAAAGAATTTCCAGACACAAAGCATTTTAGAACAGAGTGAGTTTATTGAGAACAAAGATCAGAGTTAGTGCGGGGCTCTGCAAATACACCGGTCCAACTTCCTGATAGACCAGGGAGAGCCGACCCCTTTTTGTGGACTAATAGCCAACATTTATAGCTTCAAGACAAAGAAAATTCCTGCTGAAAGGATGGCGTTAGGTGATTAGTCATGTTGCTATATGGTGAATATTTTACCTAATTTGGAGTTGGGGGTGCTGTCCAATTTAGGTCAGGAGAGCCCATGGCAACCGTTGCTATGGGACCTCAGTTAATTCTGGAGATTTTTGTCCTATGCCCTCAATATAGGGCTCCACAAAAATGACTCTAGATAATATACTTTTCATTAAGTTATGATTTTTAATAGCATAAAAATGAAACCTGTAAATATTTTCAACTATAAGTACATTTCTTAAATTCTGAGCATTAGGGGAAATGTCTTGAAATGTATTTCTTTTTATATAAAGCTAAAGAGCTAAAGCTCTTTGCTGATATACTTTAGATTTAAAATTTTAAGCTGACAGAAGAGTGAGTTGTATGAAAAGGTAATAGATATCTTTCTTTAAATTTTGTTCACATGTCATAGGATTGTATAATTGACTATCCTTCAGTGCTAAATCTTTTCTCTTATTGATACCTTTTTTCCCATGGGGGAAGGGTGGAAACAGACAAACCAAAACAAAAAGGTCATCGCATACAGAATGGAGTAATCTAGAGTTCTGAAATTATCTTCCTTCCAGAAAAATAAACATAAAAATTGCATTGAGAAAGTATTGATTGCAGGAAAGCAATGACTTTAATATAAAAGCAAACATTATCCAGGGTTTGTAAAATCTCAATAGAAAATTAGCAATACATTTCAATCAATCAAAAATGGCTATTTAATAAGGTCTAAAAAACAAAGGGTGATGTTTGGTACATTTAACAGGACGACAGAAGATTCTAAACAGCTAATTTTCTCTAGTTTATTGTCTGTATAACAAGAAAAAACAATTATTTTATATTTGTCTCCAAGGATTTACTAAACTACTAAAAAGGCAGATAGAACTGGGAAAAGTGACTGTCAGAGTGGTTAAAAAATGTTTTTATTTATATTATTTTATATAATCTTATAAAAACCTGGTTAGAAGGATATTATCACTTATAGGTGAAAGAACTCAGTCATAGTCAAAGACAGGGAGAGATTCTAATTGAATCCATGATTTCTGCATCTAAAGTCCGTATGTGCACTTACTCACTGGGAAATTTCTCAAAAAGGAGACTGAAAGGAAGAAACAAGTAAAAGCAAATGAGTGGAGATAGTTAAGGAGGTTTTCTTTCCTTTTAAATTGAGGTGTAGCTAAGACAAGGGAGTGGGAGTAATGTATTGGAAAGCATTCATTGTGTTTAGAATTCAAAATAAATTGGCAGCTCTTTGAGGAAGTAAGAGGAGGATAATGTAGAGAGAATTCAAAGGCTGCAGCTGAGGACCTTAGGGGTTTATTAAATATGGTTTCATTAGTCAAGCATGGCATGCTCACTGTGTATCTTGTGGGCTTCTGAGGAGGAGTTCAATCATCTTTCCAGTAGTTTAATTTCTTTCAGGTTCCTTGTGTCAGTTACTTGGATGATATTTGATTTTCATGTAAGGTGGACAGGAATGGCCAAGAACTTCTCTTGTGGGAAACACATGAGCAGTGAAACGCCAATTCACATTTGCTATTTCCCTTGTTTAGTCTTCCTGCCTATGTCTGGGTGGGTAAAGCCTCTCAAGGAGGCAATTAATAATATGTATCAAAATCTTTTAAAATGTCCATTTATTTCCTTTATCAATTCTATATTATTATGTAAAGTAAATGATTACACACACATGCACAAAGATATACAGGAATATAACTGCCAAAGTGGTATGTGTTTGAATGAATGAGCAAAGCATCTTGGTACAGTCCTACTAATCACATAATTTAAGACATAGGAGCACTGAGGGCCAGGGGGCACAAGCAATGGCTGATGCCAGCTCATAGCAGTTCTTGATAGCTGATTGTGTCAATCTCTTTTTCATTTCAAATTCAGTGACCTCATATTGGTAGCTTGAAATTGTCCTTGATGCAGTATTTCACCAAGGAAATTGAGATACTATAGATCAGGACTTTGTTTTGAGATCCAGTTGTTAAATATTTACTAGCATGCCACTGGACATAAGCTCTATCTATGCCCGTAGAGGGTTGGCATTTGAGTGTCAGTAAAATCCACTAGATGTATTTGTATGCCATAAGTTCAGTAAAAAAGAAAAGTAACCTTTTTCTCTAATTTTTAGACATGTGTTGTTCCTGACAAGATGAGATCTTTTATGTCATGAAGTAGAAGGTATGGCCAGAGTGATGATATACAGTTGCTTTAGTACTTCTTGCTTTTAAACTACAGTCATTAAGATTTCTGAGATATCTAATTGTCATGTAAAAGCTTTAAGGAGTGACTGTTACAGCAGTAATTGGTATTTAGTACTTATACTTCATTTGACACCAAAGAATTTTCTTTTTACTTTATGTTTCTACATCTAGCATATTTTTCAGACTCTGAAGTATAATTTAGAATGCCTATTACCTCAGTGATAATGTAATTTGTTTCTAATTCAACAGGCCTTGTGAATTTTTGTTTGAATTTATTATTGGAACATGCTTCCTTTGAAAGAAAATATAAGGGCTAGATTTCACATTCATTTTCTTTCTTTGTATTTTGGTATACCACTGCTATCTAACTTCTTATTAACGGACTTCCTAAGAATACCAACAGCACTTAATATAATAAAAAACTCTTTCACATAACCAAGATAGCAATCAGGACTGAAATTTATTCTGATTTAAATGGACATTATTTTGTATCCATTATGTATATTTAATAATGGCATAATAATACTTTAATTGATAACGAGGAACACAACATTCAGTCTCACAGGTTGAATCATATTCTCCTAGTACCAAAGTTACTCTGTAGTCCTAAGTTAGTAACCTTAAAAGTGTAAGTTTCAGGCTCATGACCAGCAATTCAGTAACAAAAGCAGTTGTTAGGTACATTAATGGAGTGAATGTAAAAATAACGTTTACTCAGAAAATATAAGTATTGACTATATGTGCATTGCTCTATGCTCATGCCTTTTATTTGAGTCCACAGTATACGATTTGTCAATACTTGAGGAAAAAGGATGGAAGAAAAGAAGGGTCCTGGAGGAATATACAAAAATGTGATACTCAGGACTTTTCTATAAAAAGCACAAAATTCTAGTTAAGGAGGTGTATTCATCAAGGTTCTCCAGAAAAACAGAGCCAATGTGATGCGAGAGAGAGATTTATTTTAAGGAATTGGTTCATGTAATTGTGGAGGCTGGTAAATTTAAAATCTAAAATCCAGGCTGGAGACCAGGGAATAGTTGCAGTTCAAGTCTGAAGACCATCTGCTGGCAGAATTCTTTCTTCCAGTGAGGTCAGTCATTTTTCTATGACTCAACTTACTGGATGAGCCCTGTCCACGTGACTGAGCATAATATGTTTTATTCAAAGTCTAATGTTTTAAATGTTAATGTCATCTAAAAATGCCTTCAAAGAAACATCTAGAATAATATTTAACCAAATCTCTGGATACTGTGAACTAGCCAAGTTGACATAAAAATAACCATCACAGGAGGCAAAACCTTAATACACAAAAAGTTAAAGAAAAGGACATATTTGATTAATTGTGGGTTACAAATATATGCTAAATGTTATAGGCACTGATTGAAAAGAAATAGCCGTCAGAATTGAATGGCTGGAAAAGGTTATATGAAGAAGTATACTCTGAGTTGCGCTTTGTGTACAGGTGGGATTCTAACATAAAAACTAAGAATGTCTCATGTAAGACAGAGTGTTAGCAGTGTTAAAAATGTAAAAATATTTAGATGTCATTCCCTTGATGGGTTGCCTAATCTGTGCCAGGTACTACTTGAGATCCCAAAAGGCATTATTACATTGAACTGAAGAGGCAGGGGTATACGTTTTGGAAAGGGTCTCTCAGCTTTGAATTTAAGATCAAGCATTAACAATGGCCTGAAAGATCAGATTCACTATCGTATTAACATTAACTTCCTGCAAAATAAATTGGATGCTTGCTATTTCATTTAACAGACGAGAGCTCACTTAGTGATAGATCTGCCCCTACTAAGCAATATAAACAGTTAACAGCAAATTTCTTAACAGCAAAAGAGATGCTATTAACATATATATATGGGATATTTGCCACATGACTATTATAATGGTAAATCTAAAATTATATTTCAATTAATTTATCCATTAAAAATATTGAATGAGTATGTATTATGCTCCAGGAATAGTACTATGTTCTAGAAATACAAGAACAAATGAGAAAGTCAAGATCATGTATTCATGGAGTTTATAGTCCACTTGGGGCATTTCTTTATTCACTAAAAATCTTATATATCCTGCAACATTAGAGTGCCTACAATGTAATAGACAATTAATAGAATGTAGCTATTATTAATAAAAATTATTTTATTTTCCTCTACACACACACACACACAATATGTTCATATACACACATACACATACAAGTGCAATCTGTAATACTCCCCTCCTTGACCTCCTTTATTTGTCAGAGTTTCAAACACAAAAATATCTTCAAGGTAAATAGTCCTATCACAGAATCAAACCTTATGAAAATACACAAAATTTGACATTGATTTAATACCCAGTCTTGCCCTTGGGTGTGTGAATCACATTTCAGTGTGTTTTAGAAAAACGTGTAGCACATTTATGATTCAGAGGCTTGGGAGAGAGGTTGTCCCAGACAAGCAAATGTGATTCAAAAAATGCAAAATGCAGGAATGACTGCATAAGGAAAATATCCTAAAGACTTCTCATTCAGGCAGGTTGTATTCCCTTGGAACACAGAATGTGGGAAACTTCAGCTCTCAGCACTTTTCTTTCCCCACTATAGCTTTAATTGCTCCCCTATGGTTTGGCTGCACAGAGGACCCAGAACACTGAAGGAAGTGTTCACCTTAAGCATTTGTTGATAATCTTGGGTTTTCCCTTGATATTTATTGTGGGATTCCTGTAAATATAATATAATCAGGTAAGAATTTAATTCATGCACTGCTGGCATTTTCTAGGCCTACTTCTATTAGGAATACAACTACCTATAACATTACATACAATATATATATATAGCTGAGAAAGTAATGCCCTCACCAGTCACTTATACGTAAAATATACCAATGCCTTTCCAACTTAAAATGTCTCCCCTTGGATATATTTTTAATCCAAATGACTGTTACTGGAGACTTCAGAGTTTGATCTGTGGCTACTTACCCTTGTGAATTGAAGTCATACCCTGGGTCTTTGTCTCCTGTAGGCTTGTCACCCATTTGGGTTGTTCCATTCACTTCAGAGTAGTGATGATAATTCTGCTGTGGAAAATGGATGTGATAAAATTTCTATTCACTAGGTATGATCTCTTGGGAGCATATTTTATATGCATGCATAACAGCATAGCAGTTAATAGCACTGGCTTTAAATCATAGAGGTATAAGTTTAAATCCTCATTCTAACTCTCTGTAGAGAGAGTTCTGTCAAGTTATTTAACATCTCTGAGTAATTATCTCAGGGTTACTGTGATGTTAAATTATTGTATGTAAAAAGAATTTTAAACTGTGCCTGGCACAAAGTATGTGCTCACAAAATAGTAATGTTAATTTGTTAGTTATGGGACATTTTTGAGGGTTGGGAAACAACAATAATACTTGTGTTTGTTAGTGACTATATAAATAGTTACACTACTAAAAATATGACTACAAAGGGTTTGTTTCAGAAAGACTTTGCTAGGATTTGGATGTGAGAAGCCTGGGATTCAGATCAAAATTGTGTAGTTCCCATTGGCAAAGTGCACCATTTTGAGGATATTCAGGTGATGCTAAGTGAAAAAGCTTTTCATTCTTGGTTTATTTTAGGTAATCGTAGCGAGGATGTAAACTGTTCAGGAAATTTGATATTTCATTTCCCTCGATCAAAATGTTTTATTTAAAAAAATAATATCTAAATTTCTGAGGATATTTATATAAATTTGTGATTTACATGTGTGAATGCCTGTAATGAGTGATGCCATCATCCAAATCACATATAACAAATGACTTTTATGTTTTATTTGCATATTTAGAAATACACTGTAGAAAAACAAAATTCCAGAAAGGGAGAGTGAGTACCTCTGAAAATACTCTCCTTCATAAATGCGACGAGAACAAGAGGAAAATTGTCAAAATCAACTTTTCCAGAGCTCTGGAAATTACCCAAAGATTTGCAACAAACTGAAGACAGTATATTCAAGAAAAAAAAGGCTGGATTTTTGTAAGAACAGTGAGCTTTGTGCCATTTTAACTTGCCCTATTTCCATCTACTTCTTCCTAGCTCAGGATAACTGTGAAAACCTGTAGCCATTCCACTATTGTAGCTATGAAAACCAGCCTTGTAGCAGTCAGTCACTTATGAGTTTACAATGGATTTAGAGTTTGTCCCAAAGGCCCTGTGCCCAGAGAATTGTCACTATTTGACCTATCTGGTAGACCCTGGAAAAGTCCATTCTCTAAGATTTTCTTTATTTGACCAGACTCAGAGCTCTCTGTGGAACAGCCCTAATCCTAAGGGCATATTTAGAAAACAATCAGTGTCAGTTGTTTAACCTTGCAGATCCCTAAGGCTAGGATTTACAAATGACTGAAAAAAAATTAGAAGGAAAACCTGGAGAATGACATACCCAATGGGACTTTGTAAACTTCCTGTATATTTCTGGGAATAGAGAAGGTCACATGCATGTTCAGAGCTTTGCACATGCTCAGGAAAGATCCTGTTAGGGATAGAATATGATAATCAAATAGTTAGTTTAGAAATCCCACTAGGGGACTGTAGATAGAGAGGGAACTTTAGGGGGCTTTGGGAGACCACAGTAAGTTAATGATCACTCAAGAAGGCAATGGGAAACTCTTTAAACAATGAGAGCTTGCTTGACCCTTGAAACAGAGCAAGTTGCTTAGCAGCAAAACTAGACAAGCTTGCCTAGCAACAAAACAAAGCAAAATTACTTAGGAACAAAAACATGCAATGCAGGCACACACCATGCCTCAAGACAATAAAACAATAGTGGAAAAATAAGGCCTATATCCTGCCCAATGATGTCAGTAATTTAATGGCCCCTAAGACATGCTGTCTGCATACGTATAAAGCAATAATTTGGGAAAGGTGACATTGCAAAGTGAATGACCCTCCTTATACTGAGACCTGAAATAATTTTTCCATAGCACCATGACAGTCCCAGATGGGCCATATAGGGTTCAAAACTCCCCTGCCCATCATGTAGGAAGAGTTACCGATGGAACTCAAAGAATGAGGAAGAAGGTGGTCTTCACCCCCCTCCCCTTTCCTTTGATTATAAAAATGTAATCCACTAAATACTTGGGGCAGCTCAACACTCACTTGCCTGCTCATTTATAGGTGTCACAAGTGTCCTGTTCTAATAAATCACTTCTTATCTATCATTTTGCCTCTCAATGAATTCTTTGTGTACTGTACTGAGACATAAGGAATTGGAACTCCTCCTCGGAGCCCCCCAAGACAAATTTCTGTGGTTTCAATCCTAATTTCTCACATATGGGGGACATGAGGTTCTGCACAACCAGAAAGCTAATGTTAGCACAGAGTTGTAAACTGCATGAGGGAGCAGTGAAGGCATGCCTCAAAACACACACACATGCACACACACACAACACTTTAGAAAGGCTGGGAGACTTATTGTTTTAAAACATTTAAGAAAATCTCTGTCCAATAACTAAGCTAATGGAAGAGACTTCTATGACTGCACATGACAAAGATTACTTACTTTACAAAATTATCCCAGGGAAGTCATAAAACAAACAACAACCAGTTATAATCACAAACCTAACCCCCAGAGTGGTTGGTTTGATTTGAAGAGATGAACATTATATTTTTTAAACTCTCCAGTTTAAAAAGAGAGAGAGACAGGCACAAAGAATCATGAAAGCATGGCATATAAACAAGAATAAAAGAAGGCAATAGAAACTTATCCTGAGTGAGGTAGATATTGGAATTACTAATAATTTATTTAAAATCAGATAGTTTAATTACATGCAAATAACTAAATGAACAATGTTTGAATAACAAGGAGACATATGAGATAATACCTCTCCAAATAGAGAATATCAATAAAGAGATAGACATTCTAAAAAGAAAGAAAACAAATAGAAATTCTAGGGTTAAAAATAGTATAAGTGAAATTAAAATTTCACTAGAGGGGCTCAATAGTTGATCAGAACTGAAAGAATAATAAAAATAACTTGAAAAACAGACAATTGAGATGACCCCTTCTGAGTAATAAAAAAGTAAAAGAATAAAGAAAAATGAACAGAACCTCTGAGAACCACCAATCACCATCAACAATCTATACAATGGGAATCCCAGAATGAGAAGAGAGATACAAAGTAAGGGGCATAGTAATATTTGAATAAATAATGGCCCCAAACTCCAAAATTTGATGAAAAAAAAAAATCTGCACTTCAAAGAGGCTCAACCAACTCCAAGTAGGATAAACTTAAAGAACTACACACTAAGATACATTATGGTCAAATTGTTGCACACCAAAGACAAAGATAAAATCTTGAAAGAAGCAAGAGAGAAGTGATTCATCATATACAAGGTATCTTCAGTAGACTAATAGTTACATTCTTGTCAGGAACTATGGAAGGCAAAAGACAGTAGGATGACATATCCATAGTGCTGTAAGAAAGACTGCCAACAATATTCTCCAAAACGAAAAGAAATTAAGACTTCCAAGATAAAGAAAAATGAGAGAATTTGTCAATAACAGAACTTATATACAAAAAAGTATTATAGGAAACCCATCAGACAAATGAAATAGATAGCACTGCTAAAAATAACTACATAGGTAAATATAAAAGACAGTATAAATATATCTCTGTTGTAACTTTTCTCCCTTATCTGATTTTAAAGACAATTGCATAAAACAATAAATTAAAAAATTGCACTAAAAGTTGGTGGGCCTAGGGAACTTCCATGGTTGTCCAGTGGTAAAGAATCTGCCCTTCAATATAGGGGACACAGGTTTGATCCCTGGTCGGGGAACTCAGATCCCATATGCCACAAGCCCACAAGCCACAACTACTGAGCCCATGTACCACAAACTACAGAGCCTATGCACTCTGGAGCCCACGTGCCACAACTAGGGAGAAACCTGTGCACTGCAACAAAGAGCTCATGTGCCACAACAAAGAGCCCACATGCCGCACCAAATAGCCCACACACTGCAATGAAAGATACTGCAAGCCTCAGTAAAGATCCCATGTGCTGCAACTAAGACCCAACACAGCCCCCCTCCAAAAAAAATGTTGGTGGGCCTATAGTATATGGTGATGTAATTTTTACCACAATCAAATTACAACAATGGAAAAGGGAACAGAGCAATACTAGAGCAAAGTTTTTGTGTACTGTTGGAATTAACCTGGTGTAACCTCAGTTAAATGATTTGAAGTTAAGATGTTAAATGTAATTCCTAGAGCAACATATTAAGAAAATAACTTAAAAATATAGCAAAAGAAACAGTAAGGGAATTAATATGTGATACTATAAAATATCTATTTAACACAAAAGAAAGCATTAATGGAGGAATAGAGAAATTTACAAAGACATAAGATGCATAGAAAACAAATAGTAAATGAAACACATAAAATGTACCTAATCAGTAGCATAGTCAATATAAATGGCTAAGTATGCTAATTAAAACCAGATATTGTAGGTTGTATAAAAAGAGATGGACAACATTATCCAACTTTATGATTTCTACAAAACTCATACTTTAGACTCAAAAGCACACATAGGTTGAATGGTTGGAAATACATATACTATGTAAAAATAACCAAAGGAAAATAGCATGTCTCTACCAATTTGAGAAAAAAATCAAATTAAGACAAAACTTGTTGCAAAAGACAAAAAGATATCAATTCATCAGAAAGACATAAAATTATAATCATATCGGTACATAAAAAGAAAGCCCCCAAATACATGAATCCAAAAGAAAATTAAAGGGAGAAATAGACAGCTCAAGCTAAGAGTTGGGAACTTCAATAATTAACTTTTAAAATGGATCTAACAAGGCAGAGATAAACAAAGAAACAGAAGACTTGAACAACACTATACACCAGCTAGACCTAACAAACACCTATAGAATACTCTGTCCAAAACAAGAGAATACACATTCTTCTCAAGTCCACATAAAACATTCTCCATGATAGACCACTTTAGGCCATAGAATAAGCCTAAATCAATTAAAAATAATTGAAATTATACAAATTACATATACCCCACACAGTGAAATGAAATCACAACTCAATAAGAGTAGTAAATTTGGGAAATCCACAAATCTGTGGCTACTAAATAACAAATTTTTAAATTACTAGTTGATCAAATAGGACATCAAAAGGGAAATTAGAATATAATTGAAATAAATAAAAACAAAAACACAACATGACAAAGCTAATAGTAAGTGATTAAAGCAGTTTGTAGAGTGAAATTTATAGCTATAGTGAAAGAGAAAAAATATTTCAAATTACTAACATAACCTACCACCTTAACACACTGGAAATAGAACAAACTCAACCCAAAGCCGAGAAGTATTGAAATTAATAAAGATTAGTGCACAATAGGATGTAATAGGGAATAGAAAAACAATATATAATATCATCAAAAGAAAAAGATTTTTATTTGAAAAAATCAAGAAAATTGACAAAACTATAGCTAGAATGACCAATAAAAAAACACAAGTCTCAAATTAACAAAATCAGGAATGAAAAGGTCATCAATACTGAACTTACAGAAATATATACACACATGTAAATTTAATGAACAATTTCATGCTAACAATTTGGATAACCTATGTGAGAGGGAGAGGAACAAATTCCTAAAAAGACACAAAATATCAAAACTGACATGAGAAGAATTAGAAAATATGAATAGAGCTAAAAGAAGTAAAGGAATTGGATTAGTAACCAAAATGGTTCCATAAAGGAAACATAGTTCCATAAAGCCCACAACCAGATGACTTCAGTGTGAATTTTATATAACTTTAATAAATAATTAATACTAATTTTTTTACAAACACCTCTGAAAGTAATGGAAATTTTTCCTAACTAATTCTATGAAGCCAGTATACACTTATACCAACATCAGAGAGAGCTATCACTAGAAAAGGAGCTTCAGATCAATATCTCTTATGAATACACACACACACAAACTCAACCAAAAAACAGTTAATTGAATAGATATACATATATAAAGGATTTTACACTGTGACTAAGTGGCCCTTATCCCAAGAATCCATGATTAATTTGATATATAAAAATAAATTAGTATAAGACACCATGAAATAGAATAAAGGACAGACACTACATAATCATCTCAATAGGTAAAGAGAAAGCACTTGAGAGTTCCAATACCCTTTAATGATAAAAATTCTCAACATCCTAGGAACTGAAAGAAATGTCCATAACCTGATAAAGGACAGGTACAAAACCCCACAGCTAACATCATACATGGTGGTGAAAGATAAAAACTTCCTTTTAAGATCTGGAACAAGACAAGAATGTATGCTCCATCTCTTCTTTTGAAAACAAGTGTGGTTTCAATCCACAGCACACACAAGGCCACAGCAAACTAAGAAACAGTTCTTAAAGGGCTTAACTACATGGCCTCGCCCACCCCAGGGCCCAGTGCAGAGGCAGCCGACTGAAAATCACCAAGATTCTCTGTGAAAGAGACTTATTTGCTTATATGAAAGCACCAGACTAAGTGACAGACATTTAATGTAACATACATCTATAAAACAGCCAGAAAACAATTAACACAAAGCTACTGAGTACATACATATCAATAATTACTTTAAATGTAAATGGACCAAATACTCCATTCAAAAGGCATAGAGTGGCTGAATGGAGAAAAACACAACACTTATCTATATGCTACCTACAAAACATTCAACTCAGATGTAAGGACACACAAGACTGAAGGTATGGAAAAGGATATTTCATGTTAATGGAAACGAAAAGAAAACTGTGGTGCTATACATATATGAGATAAAATAGACTTGAAGACAAAGACTGCAATAAGAGACAAAGATGATTGTTCCATAATGAGAAAGGGATCAATTCAACAAGAGGATGTAATATTTGTAAATATCTATGCACCCAACATTGAAGCCATCTAAACATATAAAACTAATATTAATAACACCTAATGGGAGAAATAGACAGCAGTAAAATATTGCTGTCTAAAAGGGGACTTTCATACAGCATTTTACCAATGGATAAATGATCTAGATAGAAAATCAATAAGGAAACATTGGCCTTAAATTAAACATTAGGTAAGATGAACTTAACAGACATATACAGAACATGCTATTGAAAGCAAGAGAAAATACATTCTTCTGAAGTGCACATAGAACATTCTTGTTTTGGGGAAATTTAAGATTTTATTTTCAATTTTAGGTTAATTAACATTATCAGAAATAAATTTGATTTCATATTCTTTTATTTTTCATGTATTTTATATTATTTATTTTTTTAAACATCTTTATTGGAGTATAATTGCTTTACAATGGTGTGTTAGTTTCTGCTTTATAACAAAGTGAATCAGCTGTACATATACATATACACCCATATCACCTCCCTTTTGGGTCTCCCTCCCACACTCCCTAGCCCACCCCTTTAGTTGGTCACAAAGCACCCAGCTCATCTCCCTGTGCTTTGTATCTGTTTCCCACTACCTACTGATTTAATATTTAGTAGTGTATATATGTCTATACCACTCTCTTCATCTCAGCATACACTTTCCACTCTGCGTGTCCTCAAGCTCATTCTCTACATCTGTGTCTTTATTGCTGTACTTCCCCTAGGTTTTTCAGAACAACTTTTTTTTTTTTTAGATTCTATGTACATGTGTTAGCATATGGTATTTGTTTTTCTCTTTATGACTAACATCACTCTGTATGACAGACTCTAGTTCCATCCACCTCACTACAAATAACTCAATTTCGTTTCTTTTTTTTTGCTGAGTAATATCCCGTTGTACATATGTGCCACATCTTCTTTATCCATTCGTCTGTCGATGGGCACTTAGGTTGTTTCCATATCCTGGCTATTGTAAATAGAGCTGCAATGAGTATTGGGGTACATGACCCTTTTTCAATTATGGTTTTCTCAGGGTATATGCTCACTGGTGGGATTGCTGGGTTGTATGGTAGCTCTATTTTTAGTTTTTTAAGGAACCTCCATACTGTACTCCATAGTGGCTGTATCAGTTTACATTCCCACCAACAGTGCAAGAGGGGTCCCTTTACTCCACACCCTCTCCAGCATCTATTGTTTGCAGATTTTTTGATGGTGGCCATTCTGACTGGTGTGAGGTGATACATGACTTTAGTTTTGATTTGCATTTCTCTAATGATTAGTGATGTTGAGCATCCTTTCATGTGTTTGTTGGCAGTCTGTATATCTTCTTTGGAGAAATGTCTATTTAGGTCTTTGCCCATTTTTGGATTGGGTTGTTTCTGTTTTTGATATTGAGCTGCATGAGCTGCTTGTAAATTTTGGAGATTAATCCTTTGTCAGTTGCTTCATTTGTAAATATTTTATCCCTTTCTGAGGGTTGTCTTTTTGTATTGTTTATGCTTTCTTTTGCTGTGCAAAAGTTTTGAAGTTTCATTAGGTCCCATCTGTTTATTTTTGTTTTTATTTCCATTTCTCTAGGAGATGGGTCGAAAAGAATCTTGCTGCAATTTATGTCATAGAGTGTTCTACCTATGTTTTCCTCTAAGAGTTTGATAGTTTCTGGCGTTACATTTAGGTCTTTAATCCATTTTGTGTTTATTATTGTGTATGGTGTTAGGGAGTATTCTAATTTCATTCTTTTACATGTGGCTTTCCAGTGTTCCCAGCACCACTTATTGAAGAGGCTGTATTTTCTCCATTGTATATCCTTGCCTCCTTTATCAAAAATAAGGTGACAATTGGTTCATGGGTTTATCTCTGGCCTTTCTATCTTGTTCCATTGATCTACATTTCTGTTTTTGTGCCAGGACCATACTGTCTGGATTACTGTAGCTTTAAATTATAGTCTGAAGTCTGGAAGCCTGATTCCTCCAGCTCTTTTTCTTTCTCAAGATTGCTTTGGCTGTTTGGGGTCTATTGTGTTTCCATACAAATTGTGAATTTTTTTATTCTAGTTCTGTGAAAACTGCCAGTGGTAGTATGATAGGAATTGTATAGAATCTGTAGATTGCTTTGGGTAGTAGAGTCATTTTCACAATGTTGATTCTTCCAATCAAAGAACATGGTATATCTCTCCATCTGTTTGAATCATCATTAATTTCTTTCCTCAGTGTCTTATTGTTTTCTGTGTACAGGTCTTTCGTCTCCTTAGGTAGGTTTATTCCTAGATATTTTATTCTTTTTGTTGCAATGGTAAATGGGAGTGTTTTCTTGATTTCACTTTCAGATATTTCATCATTAGTGTATAGGAATGCCAGAGATTTCTGTGCATTAATTTTGTATCCTGCTACTTTTCCAAATTCATTGATTAGCTCTAGTTGTTTTCTGGTAGCATCTTTAGGATTCTCTATGTATTATATCATGTCATCTGCAAACAGTGACAACTTTGCTACTTCTTTTCTGGTTGTGATTCCTTTTATTTCTTTTTCTTTTCTGATTGCTCTGGCTAAAACTTCCAAAACTATGTTGAATAATAGTGGTGAGAGTGGAAAACATTGTCTTGTTCCTGATCTTAGTGGAAATGGTTTCTGTTTTTCACCATTGAGGACAATGTTGGCTGTGGGTTTGTCATCTATGGCATTCATTATATTGAGGTAAATTCCCTCTATGCCTACTTTCTGGAAGGTTTTATCATAAATGAGTGTTGAATTTTGTCTAAAGATTTTTCTACATCTATTGAGATGATCATATGGTTTTTATCATTCAATTTGTTTATATGAGGTATCACATTATTGATTTGCATATATTGAAGAATACTTTCTTGCCTGGGGTAAACCCCACTTGATTGTGGTGTATGATCCTTTTAATGTGCTGTTGGATTCTCTTTTCTAGTATTTTGTTGAGAATTTTTGCATCTATGTTCATCAGTGATATTGGTCTGTAGTTTTCTTTCTTTGAGACACCTTTTTCTCACTTTGATGGTGGACTTGTAGAATAAGTTTGGGAGCGCTCCACCCACTGCTATATTTTAGAAGGGTTTGAGAAGGATAGGTGTTAGCTCTTCTGTAAATGTTTGATAGAATTCACCTGTGAAACCATCTGGTCCTTGGGTTTTGATTGTTGGTAGATTTTTTATCACAGTCTCAATTTCAGTGCTTGTGATTGGTCTGTTCATATTTTCTATTTCTCCCGGGTTCAGTCTCAGAAGGTTGTGCTTTTTTCCATTTCTTCCAGGTTTTCCATTTTATTGGTATACAGTTGCTTGTGGTAATCTCCCATGATCCTTTGTATTTCTGCAGTGTCAGTTGTTACTTCTCCTTTTTCATATTCTGTTGATTTGAGTCTTCTCTCTTTTTTTCTTGATGAGTATGGTTAATGGTTTATCAATGCTGTTTATCTTCTCAAAGGACTAGCTTTTAGTTTTTTGATCTGTGTCATTGTTTCCTTCATTTCTTTTTCATTTACATCTGATCTGATTTTGTGATTTCTTTCCTTCTGCTAACTTTGCAGGTTTTTTTTTTGGTTCTTCTTTCTCTAATTGCTTTAGTATGGTTAGGTTGTTTAGTTGAGATGTTTCTTATTTCTTGAGGTAGGATAGTATTTCTATAAACTTCCCTCTTAGAACTGCTTTTGCTGCACCCCATAGGTTTTGGGTCATCACTTTTTTATTGTCATTTGATTCTAGGTATTTTTTGATTTCCTCTTTGATTTCTTCAGTGATCTCTTGGTTAGTTAGTAGTGTATTGTTTAGCCTCCATTTGTTTGTATTTGTTGCAGATTTTTTCCTGTAATTTATATCTAGTCTCATAAGGTTGTGGTTGGAAAATATACTTTATATGATTTCATTTTTCTTACATTTACCAAGGCTTGATTTGTGACCCAAGTTATGATCTATACTGGAGAATTTTCCGTGAACACTTGAGAAGAAATTGTATTCTGTTGTTTTTGGATGGAATGTCCTGTTAATATCAATTAAGTCCATCTTTTAAATGTTTCATTTAAAGCTTGTGTTTTCTTATTTATTTTCGTTTTGGCTGATCTGTCCATTGGTGAAAGTGGGGTGTTAAAGTCTCCTACAGTTATTGTGTTACTGTTGATTTCCCTTGTTATGGCTGTTAGCATTTGCCTTATGTATTGAGGTGCTCCTACGTTTGGTGCATAAACATTTACAATTGTTATATCTTCTTCTTGGATTGATCCTTTGGTCATTATGTAGTGTCCGTCTTTGTGACTTGTAATAGTCTTTATTTTAAAGTCTATTTCGTCTGATATGAGGATTGCATCTCCAGCTTTCTTTTGATTTCCTTTTGCATAGAATATCTTTTTCCATCCCCTTACTTTCAGTCTGTATGTGTCCCTAGGTCTGAAGTGGGTCTCTTGTAGACCGTATCTATATGGGTCTTGTTTTTGTATCCATTCAGCTAGTCTATGTATTTTAGTTGGAGTATTTAATCCATTTACTTTTAAAGTAATTATCAGTATGTATGTTCCTATTACCATTTTCTTAATTATTTTGAGTTTGTTATTGTACGTCTTTTCCTTCTCCTGTGTTTCCTGCCTAGAGAAGTTCCTTTAGCATTTTTTGTAATGCTGGTTTGGTGGTACTCAATTATCTTAGCTTTTGCTTGTCTGTGAAGGTTTTAATTTCTCTGTCAAATCTGAAGGAGATCCTTGTTGGGTAGAGTAATATTTGTTGTAGTTTTTTCCCTTCCATCACTTTAAATATGTCCTGCCACTCCCTCCTCATTTGCAGAGTTTCTTCTGAAAGATCCGCTGTTCAATTTGTGGGTGTTCTATTGTATGTTATTTGTTGCTTTTCTCTTGCTGCTCTATTTTTTCTTTGTATTTAATAGTTTGATTAATATGTGTCTTGACTTGTTTCTCCTTGGATTTTTCCTGTATGTGTCTCTCTGCACTTCCTGGAATTGATTGACTATTTCCTTTCCCATATTGGGGAAGTTTTCAACTATGATCTCTTCAAATTCTTTCTCACTCCCTTTCTTTCTCTCTTCTTCTTCTGGGACCCTTGTAATTCGAATGTTGGTGCATTTAATGTTGCCCCAGAGGTCTCTGAGACTGTCCTCAGTTCTTTTCATTCTTTTTTTCATATTCTGCTCTGCAGTAGTTATTTCCACGATTTTATCTTCCAGGATAAAATCTTTTATTATCCATTCTTCTGCCTCAGTTATTCTGGTATTGATTCCTTCTAGAGAATTTTTAATTTCATTTATTTTGCTGTTCATCATTGTTTGTTTTCTGTCTAGTTCTTCTAGGTTCTTGTTAAACATTTCTTGTATTTTCTCCATTCTATTTCCAAGATTTTGGATTATCTTTACTGTCATTACTCTGAATTCCTTTTCAGGTATTCTGCCTATTTCCTCTTCATTTGTTTGGTCTGGTGGGTTTTTACCTTGTTCCTTCTGCTTTGTGTTTCTCTGTCTTCTCTTTTTGCTTAACTTACTGCATTTGGGGTCTCCTTTTTGCAGGCTGAAGATTCGTAGTTCCCCTAGTTTTTGATGTCTGCTCCCACTGGGTAAAGCTCATTGGGTGTGTAGGCTTCTTGTTGGAGCAGACTTATGCCTGTGTTCTGGTGGATGAGGCTGGATCTTGTCTTTCTGATGGGCAGGACCTTGTCCAGTGGTATGATTTGGGGTGTCTGTGACCTTAGTATGATTTTAGGTATCCTCTCTTCTAATGGGTGTGGTTGTGTTCCTCTCTTGCTAGTTGTTTGGCATAGCATGTCCAGCACTGTAGCTTGCTGGTCATTGAGTGGAGCTGGGTCTTAGCATCGAGATGGAGATCTCTGGGAGAGTGTTTGCTGTTTGATGTTATGTGGAGCCAGGAGTTCTCTGGTAGACCAATGTCCTGATCTTGGCTCTCCCACCTCAGAGGCACAGCCCTGACACCCAGCCAGAGCACCACGACCCTGTCAGCCACACTGCTCCAAAGTCCAGAACTCCACACTCCATAGGTCCTCTTTTCCACGTGCTGCCTCTCCCCTTCTCTCTGAATTTATATTCTTATTAAGCCTTTTTAAAGCACACTGACCCAGTACCTCAGCTTTCAAGGCAACAAATTTCTTAGCTTGTGAATCCATATGTCTAAAAGTGAATCAACATGCAAAACTGTCTGGCCACTTCTTGCACATACAGCAGCAATGATGGATTCAGACAAACTTCAGCAACTGACATTGACCAGATTGACCCGTAATAAAATGGCACTAAGCACCACGGGTGAAAATATTCTTTAGAATAGATCATATGTTAAACTATAAAACGAGTCTTAAGAAGATTGAAATTATATCAAGCATCTTTTCCAACCACAATGATATGAAACTAGAAATTGATTACAGAAAGAAAACTGGGAAGTTCATAAATATGTGGTAATTAAACAACATGCTACTAAATGAGCAACTTTTCAAAGAGGAAATCAAAAGGTAAATTAAAAAAAAATACCTTGAGACAAATTAAAAAGGGATATACAACATACCAGAAGTTATGGGATACAGCAAAACCATTTTTAAGAGGGAATTTCAAAGAGATGAATGCCTACTTGAAGGAACAAGACAAATCTCAAATAAACAATCTAACTTTAAACTTCAAGGAAATAGAAAAAGAATTAAGAAAACCCAAAATTATTAGTAGGAAGCAAATAACAATGAGCAGAGAAGAAATATATGAAATAGAGACCAAAAAGACAATAGAAAAGATCAATGCAACTATGAGTTTGTTCTTGAATAGATAGAGCAATCTGACAAATCTTTCTCTAAAATCACCAATTAAAAAAAAGAGAAGACTGTATCTTTATTTACTGTTAAAAAGTTAAAATTAATAATTAAAGATACATCAGAATGACATATAGAGAGCAGGTGAAAAATGCCCATTTGGGGTTTGTGAAAGTCAGTCTAGTCTTTGTTTTATGTAATGTAGAGGGGAAACTTGTCTCAACCATTATACAACAATGTAGTGAAATGTACCTCCTTTTAAAAATAAGTTAAAGAATAGTAAAATGAATTTTGTTCTTTATCTCAGATGCAGTGGTGTTCCTTCTTAACAATAATGTATAAATAAAACATTAAGTAGAAAAAAAATAAAATGGAATAAATTAAGGAGAAATAAAAAGAGCCTTCAAATTTTTCTTGATGTTTACACTCACTCCAGGGAAGAATACTGAGTTGTTTAGCAACATCATTGTGGAGTAGCATAGGGATGTGTGAATCTTTGTGTCCCTAGTAGACAGCCTTCAGAATATTTTGAGACTGACATGACAGATGATACTAAGTTTATGTGACCCAATGGACCAGATCCCATATGAACCATGTACCTTCTCAGTAGCAAAAATTAGCAGGAAACAAACTCACATATGACTTGCCTGAGTGAAAGAGCAGAAACCCACAAACTCATATCAGCTCATGAGAACTGACTATTGAATTTTCAGGAATTTTGAAGTCATTTGTTATAAACAGCCATTATTAAAATATAAATTATATAAAATTACAATTTAAATAAATTATATTAAGTAATAAGTACTCAAATATCACTTCACACTTACTTTACTATTTTCTATGCTCATGAAGTTATTTGCAACTATTATATTTCTACAATAAAAATACTGCATAAATGTGTTACTGTACAGCTTTATCTAACTATGCATTGGGTAGCATCATAATGTTACATTGAAATTAGATATAAATGGAATATTTGCACCATAGAAATTAGTAAATGCTATAAAGTCTCTGTTGCTTTGTTGATTTACTACTGTTAAGGAACTAATGAAGGAAATATTAATAATTCAGATTAACCTTAAACATGTGTCATGTCTGTAATGACTACATTGTGAATAGTACAAGAAAATGGAGACATATTCTTCTATTATTTGATACTGGTCCCTCCCTGTACAGTCTTTCTACAAACTTCATACCGACTGACACATCTTAGCAACTGTTGCCTTTATTTCTCCTCATGGGCCCTATATCTCATTCTGCACAATGGCTAGACTGCACCTTTCTAATTATAAATCAAATCTCATCACTTCCTGTTTAGATTTTTTCATTGCCTTCTCATTATACTTAAAATAATATCCAGACTCTTCTCATAGCTCAGTATATTCTGGTTCCTCCTTCTCTGATGACATCTTGTTTCTCTTCTCCTTTTTACCACTTTAAGTGTAGGTTTTCTGTTCAACTACATAGAGTGTACAATCTGTGTAGTCCATAGGACCTTGTGCTCAGAAGGGTTTCAAACTTTATTTAATCATCTGCTGTTGCTGTCTTCAAAGTCTTAATAATTTTTAAACAAGGGGCCCCACATTTTCATTTTACATTAGAACCTGCTAATTATATATGTGGCCATTCTCATTACACTTTAACCATACTACACTAATTTCCTTTTCTCAACTGAGACTAACTCTTTTTCACTTTAGAACTATTACCATCCACATACTCTCTTCTTAGAAAGCTTTTCACTCAGCCATTTTCCAAACTGCTTTTGTCATTTAAGACTCAGCTACATATCAAATTTGTGTGAGATCTTACCTATCATGTAATCTAAAGAAGTAGCTCCTTAGTAATTGTACTCCATCACTCAGTTTTTATTGTCTTCATAATATTTACCTTTTGCTGAAATTATCTTTTTCCTTTAATGGTTTATCTGCTTATGGTCTATACATCCTCCTTAGAATTTTAACTATGTAAGAGCAGAGTTTTTACCTTTGATGCTCAGCACTCTACTACCAGCAGCTGGAACAATACCAAGTACATAAGAGTCATTCAATAAATAGCTGCCAAATAAGTAAAGGAATCCATTCCTTTCTATCCTCTACCGTAACACAACTCTAGTTTGTCTCATCTGAAAACTTTCCCATGTTTAACACCATTGGGCTCCCGTCACATCAGTCACTGAAATGATCTTTCAGCATTTGTTATAGTTTTGGTTTCTTGTATTTAATGCACATTTTTTTTCCTTCAGTCATAAACTCTGCTTTCTTGGTGATGTTATAAAACACTATAGATGCTGGAGAAGAATTTGACATGGTTTCAGAGAATAGGAATGGCCTTCAAATCCTACTTATACTACCTATAGCTCTTGTAACAATAGGTATGCTTCCTTTATTTATAAAACTCACTAATGTTGTGTAGATTACATGAGAAAAGGTGTGAAAAGAATTTAGCAGAGAACTAGTGGGTAGAAATTCCTCAATATGTATTAGCACTGATTCTTATAACAAATTTCTCCAATTCCTGGAATCACAGCTATCAATGATAGGAGGGTATCTTCACTTACCTGTAAGTTTATCTAGCTGTGAATAAAAAACTAAAGACACTAATAAGACACTAATAAGACACTAAATTGTTTGGTTTATTGAAAGGAATGAAATTATACATATATATGTATATATACATATAGACATTTATATATAAATAATATGTAGGTGGAGATATACATTTGTACTATATAGATAGGTAGATGTATATTTAGACATCTATCCATCTAGATAGATAGCTAAAAGTAGTATGTGTACATACTACCTTAGAAATACTGAATTATGTGTTTATATTTTGTTAGCCAATGTGTTCCATAGATATATACCTAAAGGATACTTTAATTCTGAGAAGCTAAAACACCATTCAGCTCTAATATTTCTTATAATTATGCTTGCTGATATTTCATTTTTTTAGTGCAATTCTATGTCATCCCAGAGTTTCTGGTTTCAGATCACACCCAATTACATTTCCAAACCACACACAAATATTTTATAAATGACAATGGTATTCTTTAGAGACATTTTTGAATCTGCTACTTTTGAGGCACTTTTTCATCACTAAGGAAAAAGCTAAGAAGTAAAAACAAAAACATCAACTGGGTTTTCTGGCCGTGCCTATTGACAAAGGTGCCATAACATTTTTAAAAAGGAATTGAAGAGCAGAGTTGAAATGCTGAGAGCATAGTTTATTGTAAATGCCTGAATCAGAGCAAACAGCCAGTGAAAGGTCAACATAACAGCCCATTGATCTGTACAAGCACATTTGCTAAACCCAGCAATAAATTTCCCCAAGAGTCACAACAGCAATTCCTTCAAATATTTGTGGTATCTTTTTGTATGAGGCAGCTGACCAAAAAGTACAGCAGAATTTACCCTTTATCATTGTTAGCACAAAGTCAGTAAACTATAGGCCCACCATAAGGATTTTAAACATTATTTTTCCCATAAATTTAAATTTATTGAACCCACATGTTGAGCACATACATGTCATTCAATGATCAACACCCTTTGACAACAGTAATTATCAATACCATTAATAATATATTGTCCCTGTCATTCAGGAGTTCAGTCTATTCAGGGAGAAATTATAAGACAATGGAACAACTGCTATACTACAAGTATACAAAGACTGGCACTGGAAAACTTAGGTAATCTCTAAATTTTTCTCTTTTATGCTGATGTGTTTTTGGAGATCATGAAAAATTTTACAGAATAATTTATATTTGAGCTGGTCTTGAAATATAAGTAGGAAAAAACCAGCAAAATAAACCTGATCCAAAAGAGGGTAGAATACCCTGAGGAAAAAAGAAGAAAGAAAGGACACTGTCAAGAAAACAGAGGTCTTGCTCAGGGAATAGCAAGGTTGTGGTAGGGAAATGCTATAGGAATGCCAGGGTCCATGCTATTACTTTCTATGTGATTAAGCTGTTCAATAAAATTAAATTGGCAGAAGTTAATGAATAAGCATGTGAAAGCCAACAGCAACAATAAAACAAAAACAAGTTTCAAATCCTCTGTACCCAAGCATGAATAATCTCTCTCATTGAGCTACTCTTTATTCTCATATTCAGTTCATCCAATCATCACTTAAAGATTTCTATCCAAGGTAAAGACTCCTATATTTCAAACATGTTGTCTATCTTTTGGTTATTGGTAGGGTTGCCTTATAAGATTTGGACACACAGGTAAATTTGAACTTCAGACAAACAATAAATATTTTAGTTATAAATGTCCCAAGTAGTGTTTGATCTTTCTATTATTCTACTAACAGTTTTCAATAAGTTCTCTTATCACAGTTCTTTTTTTTTAATAATTTGATAGTAAGATCCTTGGAGTGATTTTTAAAATTTTTATTATAATTTACTTTGCATATTCTCTATGCCTTCAAATTCACTGATTGTTTCTTCTACAGAGCCTAATCTGTATATCCTATACAACCTGTATATACTGTAATATAATTTTATTTCAGAGATTGTATTTTTACCTCTAGAAATTTGCATATACTCTAAACTGTATGGATATCCAGAAAGTACTGGGAAGAAATTAGGATGCATTTTTCACACCCTGCCAACTGTTTTCTGTGTATTATGGATAGTCATTATTACAAAATCCTAGTGGTCATTGAATCCCCAAACACTTTGCCAGTTAATCTTGGCTAGTGTTCTTCACAGAACAGTGGAAAAATCTAGTGATTGGAAAGATTTTAGACTGAAGGCTCACTTCAAATATTATTGCTTGAATGCATGAGTATGTATGTTTGCACACACACAAACACACAAAAGTAACCATATATGTGTGTACACAAACACACACAGATGAGATATATAAAGCTATATATAAAGCTACGTGCAAAAGTTATTTTTATGATGTGTGCTTGTCAATGCTACAGCAGAAATAATGGTTTCTGCTTGTCTTGTAACTTTCAAATATTGTAGGGAATATCTTTCTTTGGCAATTTCAAATTTGAGACCCTGTTAGCAGGGTTTCTGAAATATGTCGTTTCTTAACATTCAATCCCTGTGATAGACAGTAGAGCTCTGAATGGCTAAGAGATAGTCTGGATCATCCACCCTTTTCCTTATTAAGCATCCTTACACAGTCTTTTATTAATATTTAGTTTAAAAGAATAATGTCAACTACGGTGTTTTTCTTTATAACGGGATGATACTATGCCTGTACAAACTAAGATGCATTCAGCTTCTTCCTGAAAAAGAAGAGACCATAGCACAATCAATTACTGTTTCCATCTTAATATGCTGTTTCTTTTACTCATTTTTCAGTCAAAATCTTCTTTTGATTTATTAGAAGACAATATTTTAAAACTCTTTAACACATATATAATAGTAAGGGGAAGAGAAGAAGGATACAAATGGTGCTATGTACAAAAATATGGAAGAAAATATGCTTAGTTACTATAGATCATGCTTGAAATTGCTAATGAGGCCATGGTTATTATTAATAATTGCTTTCATTTTCTACTCAACTTCTCAGCTGATTTTGGTTCATTATTTTAAGACATGATCAAAATTCTCCTTGCTGGAGGATCTGAATCATCAAGGTCTGGATTCCTAATATTCTTCCATTAATTACCACCTCCACTACTTCTGTTAGTACTACCTGTGGGAATATGAAAAGGTACCCTCTCTGAATTCTAGAATTCATCCCCCTTATGAAGTAGTGCCCATACTTTCACTTGACCATCAGGTTTAATACTACAAAGGCACAGCATTTTGCCACTTATTTCATTGACATTAAGAAATAAAATTGAATAGTTATCAGAGTTATATTCCAGTTCAATAGGAATATTGTTTTCTTCATGGTAGAAACTACCGGTTGCCTATGCTGGCAACTAGTGTGCATTATTTTACAGAGTTAAGAATGGGAGAAAAAAATTGTTTGCAATTGTGTTTTGGGGCAATAACACAAAGAACCAGTCAAATTTCACTCTAATTTATGAACCTGTGTAATTTGAGAACTGGCATCATATATTGGTCACACTTCAAAATACAATAACACATCTTAAAAGACAGCACTGCAAACTTTCCAGTAATTGCTTCCCTGATGGTTCTGTCAGCAAGACTTTGATATTCTATGACACCATTCTCACAGGTTAGATATTTCTCTGTGATTTGGAATATAGTAATATTAATGAATTCTATTGGTGTATTCATATTGTCTCAGTTTTGGGTAGTAAACTATCTTCCTTGGTCAAGATCAAAGAAGCATTTTATACCATGATAGTGACTAAGTCATTCCGTAAGAAACAGATCTTGGTGTCTGGCAGAATTATGTCTGTCAGTCAAGAGAGGCAAATCCATATCAAGAATAACCATCAATTCTAATGACAAATTGCTGTCATCTCCTTTTCACAAGGGAAATAATGTAACTGACTTTGCCACCGCGTGACTTTTTAAAAAAAATCCTGTTGAATGTTGCCATACTGGAGGTTAATCATTAATCTCCAATGTTGCCATGTTGGTACTCAACAGTAGCAATTACCAGATCTGCTTAATTGAGAGGAAGTTATATTGATAAGTCAATGGTCATAATTTATGCAACCATGGTCCCTTTTTTCTTGTCTGTTGAACACATCTATTGAATAAGTTTGACTAGAAAATTATACTGACTGATATCCATAAGATTATTTTGTCCAATTAATTAATGAGAAAGTCTGCTGTCAGTACCCTTTTGTTAGTGGCCATATGAGACTTAAATATCCTCACATCTCAATTTATTCTGAGACTTCCATCTGTATACCACTTCCACAGGTCCCTTTATTCTCAAGGTTTTTACTTTCCTAGAGCCTGTGCATCCATCAAAACTATTACTACTTTCCATGATTGTGAGACCTGAATTCTGACTACTTTACTTCTGAGGTAAATATAATAGGTAAAGTACTTGAACATTGGCCTACTAAGAGGAGTTATATTGCCCAGTGTTCTTCAAACCAGACTTCTTACTCCATTGAATGAGACTGTAATGTTGTATCATTGTACTTCCACTGTACTGTACTATCCTATACTTCCAGCTCTTGCCAATATATGTGAACTGAGCTCTATTTTTAATTCTTCATCTATTTATAGAAACATTTTCAAGAAAATATAGGAGTGGATTAAAGGAGTAGTGGGTCAATGTGGTAGAAGTGTTGCCATTTAGTTTGAAACACCTAATGATACAAATTACTATCACATTACAAACATTTTGACTCTATCTCATATATACAATTTCCACTTAAAGATAGAGAACTGCAGCACAACTTTATGGTTTGGTGGATCTGGTATCTATTTCATGTTGAGTAGCCCAAGTTACATGGTCACTTGTACTTCATGTTCAAACTCTCAGTCTCTAGTAGGCCCACAAGTTAATGAGTCTTATTTCATAAATAGAAAATATATTATTTTATTTTTTTATAGAAGAGGGCATGATTTTGCTTTGCACTGGCAGAGTAAGCACTGTGATTCTCTGATTGGGGATTGCTAGAAAATCTCTAGAGCATCGAATATGCCCCAAATATTGAGAACAATATTTAATCAGCTGTGTCACAAATGCCAAGTGGCAAATCAGTTTTCTCTGCAAACTAGAACAGCTGCAAATCCTTATCTTGCTCTTGAAACCATTTTAAACATGTAACTTTATCAATTTTTCAATAAATCAAAGCATCACAGACATAGGAATTGTATGTTTTCACTATAATCTAGAGTCCCACCAAAAATGTGCCCTTTACTTAGAAAGATGATGTAATATTTTAAGGGGTGAAATATGCAGAAACTTGATCATTATTTTTTTAATTTAATGTTATTAGAGTAAAATATATGTAACATAAAATTTGCCTTGTTAAGTGTACAATTCAGTGGTATCAATTACATTCATAATGTTATGCAACTATTACTATTATTTCTAAATCTTTTTCATCACCTCAGACACTCTGTACCAATTAAACAATAACTCTCCTTTCCTTTCTTTCCCATACTGTAGATAACCTCTAATCTGCTTTCTGTTTGTATGAATTTACCTATTTTAGATATTTCATGAGTGGAATTATATAATACTTGACCTTTTGTGTCTTCTTTATTTCACTTAGCATAATGTTTTCAAGATTCATCCATGTTCCAGCATGTTTCAGAATTTAATTTTTGTGGCTGAATAATACTCTGTAATACATATGCACATATACACATATATGTATATGCACATTTTGTTTATCCATTCATCTATTGATGGATACTTGAGTCGTGTCCACCTTTTGGCTATTGTGAACAATACTGCAGTGAACATCGGCATTTAAGTATCTGTTGAGTCCCTCCTTTCTATTATTTGGGGTATATGCCTGACCTAGGAGTGGAATTTCTAGGTCATATGGTATTTCTTTTTAACTTGTTGAAGCCCTACAGACTTTAACACACTAGATGCATAGTGCTACATTTCCAACTGAAATGCAGAGAAGTTCCAATTTACGTACATCCCTGCCAAAACTTGTCATTTCCCATTTTTTAAATTATAGCCATCTTCCTTTGTGAAGTTTTATATCATTGTGTTTTTATTTACATTTCCCTAATTAATGATGTTGAACATATTTTAATGTTCTTGTAGACCATGTGGATAACTATTTAATATGTATTCAAGTGCTTTGCTCATTTTTAAATGAGTTTTTTTTCTTTTTTGTTGTATAGCTGTAGGAGTTCCTTTTTTTTTTTTTTTTTGTATTATGGATGTTAAACCCTTATCAGATATATGATATGCAAGTATTTTCTCCCATTCTGTATGTTATCTTTAAACTTTCTTGAAAATGCCCTTTGATGCACAAAAGTTTTAAATTTTGATGAATTTTCTACTTTCTCTTTTGTTGTTTTTACTTTTGGTGTAATATCTAAGAATCCATTGACAAACCCAAGGCCATGAAGATTTATCCCTATCTTTCCTTCTAAGAAGTTGTTGACCCACTTTGAGATAAATTTTGTATATGGTATGGGGTAGGGTTCTAACTTCACTCTTATGCATGTGGAAAATTCAGTTGTCCCAGCACTTTGTTGAAGAGACTATTCTTTTCTCATTGAATAATCTTTGTACCCTTGTTGAAATTAACTGGCCATAAATGTTTGGTTTATTTCTTGACTCTCAATTTTATACCATTGGTCAACATGTCTGTCCTTATGCCAGTATCACAATGTTTTGATTACTGTATTTTTATAGTAAGTTATGAAATTTGGAAATGTGAATCTTCCACTTTGTTCTCTTTTTTCAGTATTGTTTAGGCTATTCCAGGCACTTGCAATTCCATATAAATTTGAGGATTGTCTTTTTTATTTCTGAAAAATGTCTGCTGGAATTTTGATAGGAATTGTGTTGAATCTTTAGATCATGTTGGGCAGTATCAACATCTTAATAATATTAAGTATTTAAAGCCATGAAAATGGGATGTCTTCCATTTATTTAGATCTTCTATAATTTCTTTCAGAAACATGTTTTAGTTTGAAATGCACAGGTCATTCACCTTCTTGTTTAAATTTATTAAATATTTTAATATTTTAATGCTATTACAAACAAAATTGTTCCCTTAATTTCCTTTCTGGAATGTTCATTGCTGGTATATAGAAACACAACTGATTTGTTTGTTCTTGAACTTTTACCCTACAACTTCACTGAATTCGTTTCTGAATGCTAGTAGCTTTCTTGAGAATTCTTAGGTATGTTACATGTATGGGATCATACCATCTATGAATAGAGAGTTTTACCTTATTTTTCTTGCCTAATGACTCTGGCTAGAACATCTATTATAAAATTAAATAGTGATAGTGGAAGTGACAATTCTTTTCTAGTCTCTGACTTAGGTGAAAAGTTTTCAGTCTTTCACCAGTGAGTACGATATTAGCTGTGAGGTTTACACAAATGCCTTTTATCAAGCTGAGAGATTTACCTTCTATTCTTAGTTTTCTGAGTTGTATGTTTGTTTGTTTGTTTGTTTGTTTATTTTTTATCAATATGGGATCTTGGATTTTTTCAAATGCCTTTTTCCATACCAATTGAGGTGATCATTTTTTTTTCTTTATTCTATTAATATGGTATATTACATTGAATGATTTTCTTATGTTGAAACACCTTTACATACCTGGGATAATTCCGTTTGGTGTATAATCCCTTTGATAAGCTGCTGAATTCTATTTGCTTGTATTGTGTTGAAGACTTTTACATCTATATTAAAAAAGGATTTTGGTCTGTAATTTTCCTTTCTTGTGATGTCTTTATCTGGCTTTGGTATCAAGGTAATCCCAGATTATAGAAGAAGTTGAGAAGTGTTTGTTCCTCAAATGCTTTTATTTTTAAAGACATGGAGAGGGCATCCCTGGTGGCGCAGTGGTTGAGAGTCCGCCTGCCGCTGCAGGGGACACGGGTTCATGCCCCGGTCCGGGAAGATCCCACATGCCACGGAGCAGCTGGGCCCGTGAGCCATGGCCTCTGAGCCTGCGTGTCCGGAGCCTGTGCTCCACAACGGGAGAGGCCACAACAGTGAGAGGCCGGTGTACCGAAAAAAAAAAAAAAAAAAAAAGAGATGGAGAATGATTTGTGTTTATTCTTCTTTATGTTTGATAGAATTCATCAGTGAATTCATTTGGTCATGGAATTTTTTTTATTAATTAGCCAATCACTTGTTATAGCTGTGTTGAGATTTTTCTGTTTCTTCTGAGTCAGGTAATCTGTATTTCTAGGAAATTTTCCATTTCATCTTGTTGGCATAAAATCGTTCATAGTATTTCTTACTTTTTTTTTTTTTAATTTCTGTAAGGTCATTAGTAATTTCTACATTTTAATTTCAGATTTTAGTTTTGTATCTTTTCTCTTTTTTCTTTGTCAATCTAGCAAAAAGGTTGTCAATTTTGTTGATCTGTTAAGTGAACCAAATTGCAATTTCATTGATTCTATTTTATAAAATTCTCTATTTCTTTTATCTCTGCTCTGATATTTACTATTTCTTTCTTTCTGCAAGATATGTATTTAATTAGTTCTCCTCTTTCTTGTTCCTCAAGGTGTAAAGTTAAGTTCTTAATTTGAGTTATTTATTCTGTTTGAATATAGGTGTTTACAGCTATAAAATTTCCATTTTAACAATGACTTAACTGTATTCCATATGGTCAGGTATGTTGTGTTTTTACTTTTATTCATATCTAGGCATTTTCTAAATTTCCATCTGATTTCTTCTTGACTCATTAGTTGTTTAAGAGTGTGTCATTTAATTCCCACATATTTGTGAATTTTTCAGTTTTCTTTCTGTTACTGATTTCTAGTTTCATTACATTGCAATCATAGAAAACATTTTGTATGATTTCAATCTTTTAAAATTTATTGAGACTTGTCTCATGTCCTAGCATATGGTTTTTCCTGGAGAATATTACAGGTGTGCTTGAGGATAATGTGTATTCTGCTGTTGTTGGGTAGAGTGTTCTATATGTGAGTTCTATAGGCCTACTTGATTAATAGTGTTATTCAAGTCCTTTATTTCTTTATAGATTTTCTGTCTGTTCATTATTGAAAGTACTGAAGTCTCTATTATCATAGAGCTATTTCTACATTCAATTCTATTAATGTTTGAATCATATATTTTGATTCAACATATATATGTTTATAATTGTTATACCTTCTTGATGAATTGACCCTTTTATTAATATGTATTGCCCTTTTTGCCTCATAGCTTAAAGTCTATTTTGTGTGATATTAGTTTCGCCATCCAGCTCTCTTTTGGTTTCTATTTGCATGTAATATCTTTCTCCATCTTTTTACTTTCAATCTATTTGTGTCTTTAGAGGTAAAGTAAGGGTCTTATAGACAACTTATCATTGAATCATGTTTTATTTTCCATTCTGCTAATCTTTGTCTTTCAATTGGAGGGTTCAATCCATTTACATTTCAAGTTAATACTAATAAGGAAAAATTTCTATTAATATGATATTGGTTTTCTCTACACATTACACTTTTTTGGCCATTTTACCCTCCATTACTGCCTTATTTTGAGTCTAACTGGTTTCTTTTGTAGTGAATTGTTCAAGTTCCCTTCTCATTTCATTATATATGCATCTCTAAGATATTTTCTATGGGAATTACACTTAATATTCTAAATGTATTACAATCTAGCTGAAGTTGGTACCAAATTATATTTACTATCCTAAAGAACATGCTCCTATACAGCTTAATATCCTTTTTATAATACTGTTGTCAAAAAGTGTATCTTTATGCATTGTTTGCTTGATAACATAGAATTATTATAATAATAATAATTATTATTAATTTGTGTTTTAAATCATGTAAGAAATAAAAAGTAGAGTTAACAAACAAAAATAAAATACTGCTGGCTTTTACGTTTGCCCACTTAGTTACCTTTACCACAAACATTTATTTTTTTCATATGGTTTTGAGTTAGTGTCAACCAGAAGGACTCCTTTAGCATTTCTTGTTGGACAGGTCTAGTGGTAATGAAATAGTTCACCTTTTGCTTATCTGGAAATGTGTAAATTTCTCCCTAATTTTTGAAAGACTTTTGCTTGATTTAGTATTCTTGGTTGATAGATATTTATTTTCTTTCAGTACTTAAATATGTCATCCCTTTGCCTTTTGGCCTCCATGGTTTTTGATGTGATATCAGCTGTTAATCTTCTTGAAGATCATTTATATATGATGAGTTGTTTCTCTCTTGCTGCTTTCAAAGTTGTCTCCTTTTCTACATCTTTCAACAGTTTGATTATAATATGTTACCATATTGTGCTCTATGAGTTTATCCTGCTGGAATTTGTTGAGGTTCTTGGATGTGTATCTTAATGTCTTTCATCAGATTCGGCAGGTTTTCATCTATTATTTATTCAAATATTCTTTCTATCCTTTTCTCTTTTTATTCTTCTGTGATTCCCATAATATGTATGTTGGTTTACTTGAAAGTAAGCTACTATACAGGAATCTTAGGTTCTGTTCACTTTTTTCTTCATTTTTTTTCTTCTCCTCAGGCTTGGTAATTTCAATTTTCCTATATTCAAGTTTGCTGATTCTTTATTCTGCCTGCTTAAATCTACTATTGTATCTCATTGGAGAATTTTTCATTCCAGTTACTATACTTTAGAACTTTAGAATTTCTGTTTGTTTTCTTTTAATATCTATATATGTTTTATTGCCCTTCTGTTCATACATCATTTTCCTGATTTCCTTTAGTTCTTTGTAAATAGGTTCCTTTAGTTCTTTCAGCATATGTAAGACAGTTGTTTTAAAATATTTAGTAAATGCAATGTCTGGATTTCTTCAGGGAGAGTTTCTGTCAATTATTTTCTTCCTTTGAATAGGACTTATTTTCTTCTCTCATTATATGACATGTGGTGTTTTTTTGTTGGTTGTTTTTGAAAACTGGGCATTTGAATATTATAATGTATTAAATCTGGAAACCAGATTCTCCCCCTTCCCCAGGGTTTGATATTTTTTGAATGCTAAAAGCAATAATCCACTTGCTTAGTAATTTTTCTAACCTATTTTTGAAAAGACTATATTCTTTGTCATGTGAGTCACTGAATTTTCTCTTCCTTTAGCTTACGCTCAGCTAGTATTTTACAAATTTCCTTATTTTCCAAGAGATGAAAGAAATAAAAATGAACCCACAGTCTTTTAGGATTGGCTCTGTGGTTGGGTGTTCCAATATTTATTCAGTCCATTTACAACTCTGATAGACTTGCTCCTGTTTGTGCTGAATCTGGAGATCAGTCAAAAGTGAAAATTTTGGGTCCTCCTGTGGCTTTTCTGAGCATGTGTCCTGCCCTGGGTATATGAGTAATATTCTAAATTCTCCATTATACATGGGCACTTTTGAATATCTGAATTTCTCAAAGAAACTCTCTTCAACTTTTATTCCCTGGATTTAGATTTTCTGTTTCAGGGGTTCCCAATCCCCAGACCATGAACTGGTACTGGTCTGTGTCCTGCTAGGAAATGGGCCGCACAGCAGGAGTGAGTGATGGGCAAGTGAGCAAAGCTTCATCTGTATTTACAGCCTCTCCCCATCACTTGCATTACTGCCTGAACTTCATGTCCTGTCAGATTAGCAGGGCATTAGATTCTCATAAGAGCATGAACCCTACTGTGAACTGTTGTGAACTGTGCATGTGAGTGATCTAGGTTGTGCACTCGTTATGAGGATCTAATGCCTGATGATCTGAGGTGCAGCTGAGGTGGTGATGCTAGCACTGGGGAGTAGCTGCAAATATAGATTATCATTACCAGAAAGGTATGACTGCACAGAGACCATAATAAATTAATTGTTTGCAGACTCATCAAAACCTTACCAGTGTGTGGCAAGAGAAAACAAGCTCAGGGCTCCCACTGATTCTACATTACAGTTAGTTGTACAATTATTTCATTATATATTACTATGTAATAATAATAGAAATAAAGTTCAAAATAAATGTAATGCACTTGAATCATCCTGAAAACATTCCTACCCTAGTACATGGAAAAATTGTCTTCCATGAAACGGGTCCCTGGTGCCAAAACGTTTGCAGACCACTGGTCTATTGTATGTCAACTATATATATATATATATATATATATATATATATATATATATATATATATATATATATTTAACTCTGTGTGACTGCTATTTTTTCATTTGCCTTACAGTGTTTTCAAGCAATGCATATCACTTTTATGGCCTGAATCAGTTATAAATTAGGCACAAAAGATATGAGTACTTCACAATAATTCTTCATGTATCCTCCAAAGGTTAGAAGAGAGAAACACAATATTCCACAAATAAGGTCAGATCTCCTCCTCCAGAACCAGGGATCATGGTTCTACATTGGGAACATGACCTTCCCTCATAAAGATTGCCACCAAGCCAGAGAAGGTGTGGGGCAAGTGCAAGTAAAAATGCTGCAAAAGTGTTCCTGCCATTTTTAAATTACCTATTTGTGATTCAGCATTTTCTTGATTAAAACTTTGATTATTTTCCAGAGTTATGACAAGTTTGGTCCTGGAAGTTTCTGCTTGTTTTTTGATGCTTTGTTGTAGGGACAGAATCTTGAAGTGTCTAATCTATCATTTTGTTGTTGTCATTCTATTTGTTACTTTTGATAAATATTTCAGCTCCAAATACTACAGCTGAGAAGCTTTACAAACAAAATGACAAGCCCCTGATATTATATCAGGTATATTACCTACTTTCTGGGATTGTTATATCATACCAATTTACCTGGAGTATTCATGGTAGTTAATTCTCAATAGATTCAAGTTACCTGATGTCATAAACACACTGAGCCTTGAATGATGTCATATCAGAAGATCTCAGTGTATTGGATTATGGCAAAGAACTTTATAGTAGACACAGATTCTAAGAACATGTATTTCAGTCCATACAAGGAAAAAGTAAATAGTTTAAGGTATTTTTATTAATTAGCATAAATTAATACAATAATGTGTCATAACAATAGCTGCATCATATTTTTTAGAGCGTTTGCTTATATGCCCTGGTAAAAAACAAAACAAAACAAACAAACAAACAAAAAAAACTAAAATTGCAGTTACAATAAAAGTCAATGACTGATTATAATTAAAATTATAATTTGGGAGAGTGGCATCACCAAGACGGCAACAAAGGTTATCCCCAATCTCACCCTCCTTTGCAAGAAGAATAACAACTTTCATTTGTCACCACTGAGAAATTCCTAGAACACAAAGGTGAGGCAGAAGCACCCTCTTGCACCACAGAGACCATAACAGATGACATGAAAGGATAAGAAGAGGGGGGATATGTTGCATTGCTCCCCATCCAGGTCAGTGTAGCACCACACTAAGAGTTCTCCCCAACCTATGGTTCCATCAGTGGGAATAGAGCCTAGGTGGATATCTAGCTCTCCCAGCATTGTGGGATACTTCTTGAGAGTTCCCACTCTTGTCTTGCCTCATGGGAATCATAGAGAAATCTGAGGAGCTTGGCCCCACTGGACATCTGATTGTGGTGGAGAAGTGTGGAGGGACTTGTAGCAACCAGTGCTCAGATCCAGGCAGACTGAGTTCCTTACTGCAGGGCTCAAGTATTATTTCCAATTAGAGGCTTTACTCATCTTCAGAGCCAAGAAGTTGACACAGTCTCATCAGGGAACATAGAAGTTGACACAGTCTGACCAGGTCTGCCCAATTTTGGACCACACATCATAAATAGCCTTGCTGACCCTGGACCCTGTGTTTTCTCCAGGCCAGTCAGGGGAACTGAGTCATAGCCCTGCCTATTGCTGAATGGTATTCCTGGCCATGATCAACCAGAAAGGTTGGTTAGAATACTTGAAAGCTATGTTACTCAGCAATGCATAAACATAGTCCAGTAGGAAGAGCTGATCATCTGCAGAGGAAAGCCAGTGACACCATTTGGTCAATAAAAGTGGAGTGTGGATCAGTTAGAATCAAGACTACAAAAGGCCTTGCCAGTCTTGGAGCCAATTCCCTGCTCTGCCCAAGCAGGGGAGCTAGTTCATATTCCCACCCACTGCTGAATGTAGCTCTTGGCCCTGCCTGACCAGAAAGCCTGGCCTGAGTACCTGGGAATGGCTTGGCCCAGTATCACTCACACAGAGAGTCCAGCCAGCAGTTCCATCTATCTGCAGAGACAAGCTCAAAAACCTGCTTGACCAGAGAGTTTGGTGCACAGGCCTGAATGATTAGCTCCTCCAATAAGAGTCTTGTCAGCCTTGGAGTCTGATCTACGGGTCCCCTTACCTCCCAGAAGGAAAGCTAATCTGTATCCCTGTCCACTGACTAATATAAACTTTAACCCTGTTAATCATAAAATGTAACCAGAGATCCCAGGAATCTTAGTGGCCCACTCTGCAACCCCAATTACAGAAGCACCTGAGCAGAGAAGCCAACCAACAGCTTTGTGTCTGCAGAGCCAGGATGGTGGCTCCATCTGTCCAGGGAGCTAAGTGTGAATGTCTATCTGATTTGATTTCTAAACAAAGAAGCTTGATGGCCCTGGGGCATGTTCTGAGCCCCAAGTGGGTAGAGGAAGTAATTTATAGCACTATCCAAAACTGAATACATCCTCTAGCCTGACCTGACCAGCAAGCCTAACTAGAGCACACAGGAATCTATGTCACCCATTCTGCAACTCATTATGTGGCATTTCTGTGTAAAACCCAGTCATTTGCAGAGCTAGGACAGTGGTCTGTCAGGCCAGGGAACTTGGTGCATTATGCTGCTTACAGTGACCCCCAAATAAGAGAATTGTCAGCCTTTGAGCCTATATAGGGCTCCGCCTGAATAGGAAAACAAATTCATAGTCCTACTCACTGATGAGTACAGCTTTCAGCCCATTCAACTAGGGAACCTAAGTGTAGCCCATCCTATAGCTCTGCACACAGTGACACTTGAACAGAGAGCACAGCACAGGGCTTTTCCCATCCACAGAGAAAAAGTGGTGATTCCATGTGGCCAAGATATTGAATGCACAGTCTAGCCTGATTCAGATTCCCAAACAATGAGCAACACAGGCCTTGAGACCCATTCTGCTGCCACACCAAGGAAGGGAACTAATTCATACTATACTCCTGAGTATGGTAACAAGTATTGACCATCTTAGGAAGTCTGACCAGAGAGTTCAGACAAGCATGGAACCAGTTCTACAGTCTTACCTGGGTAGAGTACCAAACCAAATGTCCTATCTAACTAGTCTCAGCCTGTGGCACCACCTAATCTTAAAAAATGGGCAAGTCCACTTCCCAAAATAGACCCTGATAACAAATTACACTCAACAAATATGTTACCAGCTTACATGTCCAGAACAACAAGCCAAGCAGACTGGTGATGAACTGTCTTTGCCAAAATGAACTGACAATGCCTGAAAAAGGAGCCCACATTCTCAAACACACAGATACCAACATAAGAAATCAAGTATCATGAAAAATCAGGTAAATATGACACCACCAAAAGAAACTAATGAAGCTCCAATAAATAACCCTAACAAAATGGAGATCTATGAACTGTCACACAAAGAATTGAGAATAATCCTTTTAAAGAAGTTTACTGAATTGCAAAAACACACAGTAAGACAACTAAACAAAATTAGAAAAACACTGCATGAACAAGATGAGAAGTTCAACAAAGGAACAGAAACCATAAAAGTTAAGGCTGAAAAATATAACGCTGAATTGAAGAATTCAACAGATTGCTTCTAAAGCAGACTCAACCATGCAGAAAAATCAGTGACCTAAAAGAAAGGACATTTGAAAGAATATAGCCAGAAAAGCAAAAAGAAAAAAAGTGAAGAAAGCCTATAAAACTTATGGAACACAGTCACAGGAAACATTATCCTCAATATGGGAATTCCCAAAGAAGAAAAAGAGTAAAGGAAGACACTATTTAAGGCAATAATGGCTAAAAATTCCAGGAAATTGGGGAGAGAAATGAACACCCAGATCTATGTGGCCCATAGGATCCAAAATTGGTTGAACATAAAGAGGACTACACCAAGACACATTAAAATTAAATTGTCAAAAGTCAAATCAGAAAAAGAATTTTCAAAGCAGCAAGAGACAAGAGAGAAATTACATATAAGGGAACCCCCATATGACTATTGGTGTAAATATCAAAAGAAATGTTCAGGCCAGGAGAGAATGGAATGACACATTCAAAATTCAGAAAAAAAAAAACTGTCATCCAAGAATTTTATACCAGGCAAATCTGTTCATCAGAAATGAAGGAGAAATACTTTCCTGTACAAAGAAAAGCAGAAGGAGCCCATCACCACTAAACCTGTCTTACAAGAAATGCTAAAAGAATTTATTTGAGTGGAAATAAAGGACACTAATTAACATCATAAAAACATAAGAAAGTACATAAAACTCCCAGGCAACAGTAAATATATAATCAAAGTTAGATTCTGTAATATGATAATAGTCATGTGAAATTCACTTAAGGCTGTAGTTTAAAAGTTAAACAAATGTAGTAAAAATAACCATAGCTACATGATCTGTTACTGGATAGATAATATTACAAGACAATCATGCCCACTCTCACCACTCCTGTTTAACATAGTACTGGAAGTCCTATCCAGAGCAGTCAGGCAAGAAAAAAAAAAAAAAAAAAAGGCAATGGAATTGGAAAGAAAGAAGTAAAATTTTCTCTACTTGCAGGTGACATGCTTTCATATATAGAAAATTGTAAAGACTTCACCAAAAAATTGTTAGATCTAATCAACAAATTTAGTAAAACATCAAGATTAAATTACCATACAAAACCCAGTAGTCTTTATAAACACTAACAAAAAATTAAAGAAATAAAGAAAATGATCTCATTTACTAAAGCATCAAACACAATAAAATACTTAATAATAAATTTAACCAAGGAGGTGAAATATCTATACTCTGAGAACTATAAGACATTGATGAAAGAAATCAAAGAAGACATAAATAGAAAGGTATTCTGTGTTCATGTACTAGAAGAATTAATATTATTAAAATGTCTATACTAACCAAAGCCATCTTTAGAGTCAATACAATCTCTTCCAAGTTTCCAATGGCATGTTTTACAGAAGTAGAAAAAAATCATAAAATTTATATGGAAGAACAAAAGACCTCTAAGTAGCCAAAACATTCCTGAGAAAGAAGAACAAAGCTGAAAGTATTGAACTTACTGATTTCAAGCCATATTAGAAAGCTATAGTAATCAAAACAGTATGGTATTAGCATAGAAACTAACAGATAGACCAATGAAACAGAATCAAGAGCCCAGAAATAAACCCCTGCATATATTATCAACAGATATTTAACAAGGGAATCAGCAATACTTAATGGAGAAAAGATGTCTCTTCAATAAATGGTGCTGGAGAATATTGAATATTCACATGTAAAAGAATGAAACTTGACACCTATCTTACACCACTCACAAAAATTAACTGAAAATGGATTTAAGACTTAAATATAAGATGAAAATTTAAAAAAAACCCAAAAATGTATAAGAAAACTTTGGAAAAAAGCTCTTCTACATATATTTTAGCAATGATTTTTCAGATATGACACCTAAAGCAAAAGCAGAAAAATAAAAAATAAAAAAGTGGGACTCCATCAAACTAAAAAGCTTCTGAAAAGCAAAGGAAACCATTAACAAAATGAAAAAGCAACCTACCAAATTAGAGAAAATATTTGCAGGTTATATATCTGATAAGGGGTTGATATCCAAAATACATAAAGAACTCATACAACTCAACAGCAAAAAACAAATGAAGAAACAAACAAAATCTGATTAAAAAATAGACAGAGGAACTGAATACAGGCATACCTCCACAATATTGTGGGTTTTGTTCCAGAATACTGCTGTAAGCAAATATCACAATAAAGCAGATCACAGGAATTTTTGTTTGTTGGTTTTCCAGTGCATATAAAAGTTATGTTTACACCACACTCTTGTCCGTTGGGTGCGCAATAGCTTTATGTCTAAAAATCAATGTACACACTTTAATTAAAAACAAATCTTTCCTAAAAAATGTTAACGATCATCTAAACCTCCAGCAAGTCATAGTCTTTTTACAATAGTAACATCAAAGATCACTGATCACAAGGCTTCCCTGGTGGCTCAGTGGTTGAGAATCCACCTGCCAATGCAGGGGACATGGGTTCGAGCCCTTGTCCAGGAAGATCCCTCATGCTGTGGAGCAACTAAGCCCATACACCACAACTATTAAGCCTATGCTCTAACACCTGCAAGTCACAACTACTGAAGCCTGTGTACCTAGAGCATAGGCTCCGCAATAAGAGAAGCCACCTCAATGAGAAGCCCGCACACCACAATAAAGAGTAGCCCCCCCTCACCTCAACTAGAGAAAGCCCGCACACAGTAACAAAGACCCAAAACAGCCAAAAGTAAAATAAATAAATTTATTTTAAAAAAAAGATCACTGATCACAGATCACCATAAAAAATATAATAATGAAAACGTTTAAAATATTGCAAAAATTACCAAAATGTGATACAGAGACAGGAAGCAAGCAAATGCTGTTGGGAAAATGGTGCTGATAAACTTGCTGAATGCAGGGTTGCCCCAAACCTTCATTTTGTAAAAAACATAATATCTGTGAAACATAGTAAAACAAAGTGCAATAAAACAAGGTATGCTTGTAGACATGTTTTTCATGTCAGCAGGTACATGAAAACGTGTTCAACATTACTAGTCATCAGGGAAGTACAAATGAGATATCACCTCACACCTGGTAGAATGGATGTCATCAAAAAGACAAGAAATACCCAGTGTTAGTGAAGATGTGGAAGAAATGTAAACCCTTGTACATTGTTGGTAGGACTGTAAATTGGTACAACCACTATGGAAAATACTATAGAGATTCCTCAAAAAAGTAAAATGAAAGTACTATATAATGCAGCAATTTCATTTCTGGGTATATTTGAAGGAAATAAAAACACTGTGTCAAATAGTTATCTGAAGCCCCATATTTAAGCAGCACTATTTAAAATAGCCAAGACTTGGTAAAATCCTAAGTGTCCATCAATGGATATATGGATAAAGAAGTTGTAGTGTGTATATATATATATATATATATATACACACACACACACACACAACCATTACAAAAAGAAGAAAATCCTGTCTTTGCAACAACATGGATGGACTTCGAGGGTCTGATGCTAGTGAAATAAGTCAGACAGAGAAAGACAAATACTGTATGAGCTACTTATACGTAGAATCTAAAAAAACAAAAACAAAAACAAAAGCACAAAAACCAAATTAATAGAAAACTAGATCAGATTTGTGGTTATTAGTGAGGCAGGAGGTGGGTGGCATGGGAATTGGAAGAGGTGGTCAAAAGGTGCAAACTTCCAGTTCTAAGATAAATACTGAGATGTAATCTACAACATGGTGATTGTAGCTAAAACTGCTCAATGGTATATTTGAAAATTGTTTAAAAGTCAATCCTAAGAGATTTCATCACAAGGACAAAAAAACATGTTTTTTCTTTTTTGTGTGAGTATATAATACTTGTTAACTAAACTTACTGTGGTAATCATTTCACAGTACATGTAAGTCAAGTCATTATGCTGTACAATATATATTTATGCTGTACAGTATATCAATTACATCTCAAGACTGAAAATAAATGAATAAATAAACATTAAACTTCAAGAGCTATCTGTCTTCTACACAAGGAAAATAATAGAGTCACATGAGGCAGTAATAACCACCACTTTCCCATATTTTAAGTACCTTGTAGTGGTATTAATCCTTGTGTTTCTCCAAGTATGTAGTATTGCAATTTATTTGTTATTTTTGATAGAGATTAATTCCATAAACTTCAACTCTACATTCTTCAACTTGGTCAATGCTAACTTAATATCCCTCAATTCCTAAATAAGGAAAGAACATGGTTATTCCACAATTTGTTGAGTATTAGAGTATTAGATGACCATATGAATCCAAGCCCTAAAGTATAATCAGAGAATATATTTAAAAACGAACTGAGCTGATTATCAGTGGGGCTGGGTAAAACTCTACTTATCATTGATGTCTATAACCCCCCACACTAATAGACCTCAATTATAATCTCTGAGAATTACATATTATTCCTTTTCCCTTAATGAAAATCTTGCAACAAGTTGCTACAGTTCACTGTTTAGAAGTCTAGGAGAATATTTATGTAAAGTGTTTATTAACATATTTTAGGAATCTCCTTTAGGAACACCTGCCTCCTCTTTATTAAGGGTCTGTGAACCTAAAGATAGTCTTAGTCCTAGAAAATGGATTAAATTCCATGACCTACAATTAGAATAGGTGAATGATCTATTACTATGACCTAGAAAAAGTTTTTAAACTTGATCTCAGATCAAGAATTTAGATGGCTAACTCTTTATTTCAAACCTAGGAATACCATGACCATCACCAAACATTCCATAAGTCACATAACTATGGTCATCACTCCAGTTCTACTATGCAATATAGTTACTATGTATATCTTGCTTCTGGTGTTTGAGAACTATGATCTAACTTTTACCACTCTGGCACATCATTTCCATTAAAATCAAGATCTTGCAGTACCTTCTACAATCGTTGATGAAGTCCAGAAACAGACACTACAGAGCATTTTAATGATGATAATGATCTCTTTAATATGATGTATTACAGTATCTCAGTGAAGACAATGTCTTTTACAAAATATTTGCCCACTTCTATTTTATATGATATTGTATTCTAAGTTAAAGAGAGGAAATTCTGGCATCTCAAATTTACTTAATGCAGGATTTTATTACATTTCTGATAAGAATAAATGTCCTATATAATACATGTTTTACATCTATGCTAACAAAGTCCAAATTAAGTCCCAACAAAATACACTGCCAGAAAAATCATTGGGAATTTTGCTGAATTATAAGAGATTGGGAAATACCTTGGGCTTTTCACAGACCATCCTTTAAAAATAGCTTGAAACAGAGCTTTCATACATTCATAGTAATCAGCCAGAAGTTATCCTGCTTTCAAATTTAGGAGTCCTCAAGACCAACTCTCATTCTTGACACCAATTATAAGTTTGGGGATCTTCGATATCACTTTCAGGTTCCATAATTCAGTAGATGGACTCACAGATCTCAGAAAAGCAATCATGATCAAAAGATACAGATTAATCAGCAAAGGGAAACACATAGATGAGAATCCAAGAGATGCAAAGGCACAGAGCTTCCAACTGTCCTATCTCAAGGGAGTCATGCAGACAGTGTCTATTTCTCCTGGAAATTATGTTTGAAAAAATGTATAGAATGTTGCCAATGAGTGGAACTCATCCAAACATTGGTAGTCAGCACTTTTGTTGGGGCTAGGGCATGCCACATGACTGATTTTACTCTCCAGCACCTCCAGAGATCAAGTTGACAGATTTTTATCAGACAGGACAATTCCAGGAACTTAGAAGTTACCTCCTAGGAGCTGAAGGCAAAGGAAAACCCTCTCTTTGGGCAAAGTTAATCTTTTACTGTACATGGGTAAAGATAAGAAACAACATTAATCAAGGGCAATAACACAATCCAGAATCTATATGACATTATTTACAATTTCCACTATTCAAATTTACAAATCATATAAAGAAACAAGATTATGTTGTATTGAGCAGTATAACCTTTAAAGCAACAAATATGTATGTTTAAAATTCAAGGAATAAAATAAAGGTAAACATAATTTTAACAAGCATACAGATAAGGAATCTCAGCAGAAAAATGAAAACATAATTGAGATTTAAAGGGGAATTATAGAATTCTGGAAACCTAATGTAAACCTAACTACATCATGGTGACTGTAGTTAATAATAATATATTATATACTTGAAATTTGCTGAGAGTAGATATCAAATATTCTCACCACAAAAAAATAAATAGGTGGAAACTTCAAGATGGTGTAGGAGTAAGACAAGGAAATCACCTTCCTCCCCATAAATACTCCAGAAATACATCTAAATGTAGAACAACTCCTACAGAACACCTACTGAAGGCTGGCAGAAGACCTCAGACTTCCCAAAAGGCAAGAAACTCCCCATGTACCTGGGTAGGGCAAAAGAAAAAAGAAGAAACAGAGACAAAAGAATAGGGACAGGACCTGCACCTCTGGGAGGGAGCTGTGAAGGAGGAAAAATTTCCAAACACTAGGAAGACCCTTCACTAGTAGAGACAGATGGTGGGTGGTTGTGAAGCTCCAGAGCTACGGAGGAGAGTGCAGCATGAGAGGCTTGTCTGCTCACCCACCAGGATGGGTGGGGGCTGGGAGCTGAGGCTCAGACTTTGGAGCTCAGATCCCAGGAATAGGACTGGGGTTGGCTTCATGAACACAGCCTGAAGGGGACTAGTGAGCCACAGCTAGACAAGAGGGAGTCCAAGAAAAAGTTTGGATCTGCTTAAGAGGCAAGAGACCATTGTTTTGGGGTATGTGAGGTGAGGGGATTCAGAGCACCAATTAAATGAGGTCCAGAGACCAGCGTCAGCTGCAGCTATCAGCATGGACACCAGAGATGGGCACGGAATGTTAACACTGCTGCTGCAGTCACCAAGAATCCTATGTGCAAGCACAGGTCACTATCCACACCTCCCCTCTCAGGAGCCTGTGTAGCTCACCACTGCCAGTGTCCCGTGATCCCTGGGAGAACACTTGGTGTGCCTCAGGCTGTTGCAACATCATGCTGGCCTCTGCCACTGCTCCTTCCTCTTCCTGCCCTGAGTGAGCCAGAGCACCCAAATCAGCCACTCCTTTAAACCCCTCTTGTCTGGGTGAAGAACAAACCCTAGAAGGTGACCTATCTGCAGAGGCAGGGCCAAATCCAAAGCTGAACCCCAGGAGCTGTGTGAACAAAGAAGAGAAAGGGAAATTATTCCTGAAGCCCCAGGAGCAGTGAATTAAATTTCCACAATCAACTTGTACCCTGCATCTGTGGAATACCTGAATAGACAATGAATCTTCCCAAAACTAAGGCTGTGGACTTTAGGAGCAACTGTAGACTTGGAGTTTGTTTTCTGTGTCTAATTAGTTTTTAGTTTTATGTTTATATTAGTTTAGTATTTAAAGCTTATTATTATTGGTAGATTTGTTTATTGATTTGGTTTCTCACATATATATATATATATTTTT
>RJWK010002796.1:0-68031 GCA_004363435.1 Platanista minor
TAGTGGCTGTACCAATTCACATTCCCACCAGCAGTGCAAGAGTGTTCCCTTTTCTCCACAGCCTCTCTAGCATTTATTGTTTCTAGATTTTTTGATGATGGCCATTCTGACTGGTGTGAGATGATATCTCATTGTAGTTTTGATTTGCATTTCTCTAATGATTAATGATGTTGAGCATTCTTTCATGTGTTTGTTGGCAATCTGTATATCTTCTTTGGAGAAATGTCTATTTAAGTCTTCTGCCCATTTTTGGATTGGGTTGTTTGTTTTTTTGTTATTGAGCTGCATGAGCTGCTTGTAAATTTTGGAGATTAATCCTTTGTCAGTTGCTTCATTTGCAAATATTTTCTTCCATTCTGACAGTTGTCTTTTGGTCTTGTTTATGGTTTCCTTTGCTGTGCAAAAGCTTTGAAGTTTCATTAGGTCCCACTTGTTTATTTTTGTTTTTATCTCCATTTCTCTAGGAGGTGGGTCAAAAAGGATCTTGCTGTGATTTATGTCATAGAGTGTTCTGCCTATGTTTTCCTCTAAGAGTTTGACAGTGTCTGGCCTTACATTTAGGTCTTTAATCCATTTTGAGCTTATTTTTGTGTATGGTGTTAGGGAGTGTTCTAGTCTCATACTTTTACACGTACCTATCCAGTTTTCCCAGCACCACTTATTGAAGAAGCTGTCTTTTCTCCACTGTACATTCCTGCCTCCTTTATCAAAGATAAGGTGACCATATGTGCGTGGGTTTATCTCTGGGCTTTCTATCCTGTTCCATTGATCTATATTTCTGTTTTTGTGCTAGTACCATACCGTCTTGATTAAAGACGCAGACTTACTAGAGAATGGACTTGAGGACACGGGGAGGGGGAAGGGTAAGCTGGGACAAAGTGAGAGAGTGGCATGGACATATATACACTACCAAATGTAAAATAGATAGCTAGTGGGAAACAGCTGCATAGCACAGGGAGATCAGCTCGGTGCTTTGTGAGCACCTAGAGGGGTGGAATAGGGAGGGTGGGAGGGAGGGAGACACAAGAGGGAAGAGATATGGGGATATATGTATAAGTATAACTGATTCACTTTGTTATAAAGCAGAAACTAACACACCATTGTAGAGCAATTAAACCCCAATAAAGATGTTAAAAAAAACAAAAAACAAACAAACAAAACAAAACAAAAAAGAGGTTATAACTGGTCAGGTTAAAACAAGGGAGCCATTCACTACTCTGTTAGTTTCCTGTGGCTGCCTTGACAAATTACCGTAAGCTGAGTGGTTAAAACAACAGAAATCAGTCTCCCACAGTTCTGGAGACCAGAAGCCTGAAATCCAGGTGTTGGTAAGGCTGCACTCTTCCAGAGGCTCTAAAAGAGAATCTGTTCTTTCCAGCTCTGGCAGTTCCAGACATTTCTTGACTTGTGGCCACATCACTCCAATCTCTGCCTCTGTGTTCATATCACCTCTTCCTCTCCTATCCATGGAATATCCCCGCCCACCCCCCCAGCTCTCATATAAGGACACCTGTAGGGGCATTTAAGGCCCACCCAGATAATCCAAGATAATGTCTTTATCTCAAGACCTTGACCTTAATCCCATCTGCAAAGACCCTTTTTCCAAATAAAGTCACATTCACAGGTTCCAGGGGTAAGGACCTGGATATCTTTTTAGGGGGCTATTTTTTCAGTCTATCCCATCCCTACCCTATCCCGTCCTGCTGCCTGAATAATTCCACAACTGAATGATTGAATGATGCCCATGTGGACAAAGTGGAGATGATGGTCCAGTCGTGGAAAAGCTGAGAGATGCTGAAATCGTAGTCCGTAAGAAGGTCATTTCCAAATGTTTTAGAACAAATTAAGGCTGTCATCAAAGCCCAGTAGAGGAAGAGGCAACACACAAAAGTGAAGAGGAGTGTAACTAAATAATGTTCACCCATTAATGCTTTTTGAGCTCAGACTCAAAGAGGATCCATTCTAAAGGTTCAAGGTGGGCACACAGCTCCAGGCAAGTGTTAGTGACTAGAACCTGCTAACGAGAGTGCCAGCGAGACTACAGCACCAGAATGAGCCAAGTATCTTCTAGAGCTGCGCCTCTGAGAAACCACATTTGCAGCAGGAAGAGCAAATAGGGGCGGACCCTCTGCTTTGGGTAGAAGGGGTTTTGTGAATGGAGAACCAAGAGGAAGCAAAACTATTTACCTGCTGTTTTTGCTTCTGGCTTCACCATCAAAGCAACTCAGACAGGAAAGCACAGATGGGGTGACAACGTGCTGCTGGGCAAATCAAAGCCAGAGATGAGCATCGTTAAGGGCCTTTTGGAAGGAGCTCTGGCCTCCAAGCCTAGAAGACTTGGCAGACTTCACTGTGGACCAGTGAGAAATACGGGTGGGGAGGCTGGAGAGGCGCCAATGGAATGAGGGTGAAGGAAGCACCAGGAACCCATGAGCAGATCAGGGTCCTCAGATCATGAAATTCTCCAGTTTGACTCATAATGTAGAGAATCCATTAACCATGGCCCAGAGGATAATTTGAATTGAGGGAGATTTTGGGGGGTTGGAGATATTTAGTTGAAAAAGTACTAATGAAATTTATCCAATACTAATATATAGAGCCCCCTAACCAGGCAATCCTCTCTTTGAATGTTTATTCTCTGTCCTTTTCAAGGAGAATCAATAGTGTATATCTCTCGAATCCACTGGATTCAATTCTTGGGCGTTCCCTCCTCCCTCCCACCTCCCTTAATTCCCTGACCCAGCCTAGACACAGATCCTGTTGGCTACACTCCCCTCACCCCATCACTTTTCCCACTGAGTACGAATGAGGCAGATGAAGACAAGGAGCCCATGAAAAGAAATCCTGACAGTTCTGGACCAGCCAAGGGCTGGCAGCAGAAATTATAAGAGGAAAGAGACTAATTAAGGAAGAGGTAACGCCGAGTTAGCTTGGGGAGGGGGAATAAAAGCATGTAAAGCTTTACCAAGAAATATTTCTCTGTCTCACCGTGAGTGTAAAGGTCATTAGTGGACTGATGGGCCCTGAAGAATAGAGAACTTTAAATTGGCAGAAGTCTCAGCAACCATCTAGTAGCCCCTTTGTTGTTCTAAGTGCTGGGGAAGACAAGGATATGGTTCCACCACTTTAATAGCTAACACTGTGAAACCAACCCTGTGAAAAGACAATGTTAAAAGGTGCCAAACTGCTTGGGGAAACAGTCTGGCAGTTCATCAAAGAGCTAAACATAAAATCGTCCAACGACCTAGCAATTCCAGTCCTGGTTATACACTCAAGGGAACTGAAAACACATGTCTACACAAAAACCTGCTCTACACAAATGTTCATAGCAGTATTATTCATACTAGTCAAAAAGTGGAAACAACCAAGTTGTCCATCAGCTGATGAATGGATAAACAAAATGTGGTAAATCCATACAATGGAATAGTACACAGCAATAAGAAGAAATGAAGTATCGCTACATGCTACAGCATGGATGAACCTTGAAAACATGCTAAGTGAAAGAAGCCAGTCACAAAGGGTCACATGCGATATGATTCCACTTACATGAATTGTCCAGAATAGGCAAATCCACTGACACAGAAAGTAGATTGGTGGTTGCCTAGGGCTGGGAGGTGATGGGAGGAATGGGGAGTGATTGCTAACAGATAGGAGGCCTCTTTGGGGGGTGATAAAAATGTTCTGCATTGATAGGGATGATGGCCGTACAACCTTGTGAATATACTAAAAAATTTCGGACCCTACACTTTAGATGGGTGAATTGTATGGTATCTGAATTATATCTCAGTAAAGCTGTTATTTATTTTTTGTTCAATACTGAAGTTGCAGTACAGGATGCTAGGGCAGGACTGAGGAGGGCCACTCATGTGATTTAGGGGTTGGCTGGGAACTTCCTGTGTTCTTTGCACCAATACCACTAGCATCGCTTCTCTGTACAGCTTCCTGGAGTCTGCCGGCATTGTGATCAGCCACAAAATCTTCCTCTGGTTTAAAATAGAAACCATCTGTGTGTCGTTCTCTTGTTTTCTTTGGCAAATGCAGTCTGTTGTCATTCTTTAAGACCATATTTTCTAGCCATGAGTTCTACATAGAATCTCTGGAAGGCTAGAAAAAGAAAGGGAAAGTATTAATTTAAAAAAATTGAAGTATAATTGACCTACAATGCTATGTTAGTTCCAGGTGTACAACACAGTGATTCTATATTTCTCTACAAATATAGATTACAAAGTGATCACCATGATAGAGCTAGTTACCATGACCATGTAAAGTTATTATAAGATTACTGACTATATTTCCCATGCTATGCATTTCATCCCCAAGACTGATGTATTTTGTAACTGGAAGTTGGTACCTCTCAATCTCCCCTACCTATTTTATTCATCCCCATGGCTCCTCCCCTCCAGCAACCACCTGTTTGTTCTCTGTATTTATGAGTCTGTTCCTGTTTTGTTATATTTGTTCATTTGTTTTTTAGATTCCACATCAAAGTGAAATCACATGGTATTGGTCTTTCTTTGTCTGACTCATTTCACTTAACATAATACCCTCTAGTTCCATCCATGTTGTCAAAAATGATAAGATTTAATTCCTTGTATGGATGAGTAATATTCCATTGTATATAAGCCACATCATCTTTATCCATTCGTCTGTCAATGGATCCTTAGGTTTTTTCCATATTTTGGCTATTGTAAATAATGCTGTGATGAACATAGGGGTGTTTTCTTTGGAAAAATATCCAGAAGTGGAATTCCTGTATTATATGGTAGATCTATTTTTAATTTTTAAAAGAAACTCCATGTTGTTTTCCATAGTGTCTGTACCAATTTACATTCTCACCAACAGTGCATGAGGGTTCCCTTCTCTCCACATCCTCATCAACAGTGTTTCTTCTTGTTTTTTTGATAATAGTCATTCTGACAGGTGTGAGGTGATATCTCATGGTTTTGATTTGCACTTCCCTGCTGATAAGTGATGTTGAGTATCTTTTCATATTTCTATTGGCCATCTGTATGTCTTCTTTGGAAAAATGTCTGTTCAGGTCCTCTGCTTATTTTTTAATTGGGTTATTTGTTTGTTTATTTGTTTTTGATGTTGCATTGTATGAATTATTTGCATATTTTGGATATTAACTCATCAGATATAACATTTGTAAATAACTTCTTCCATTCAGTAGGCTACCTTTTTGTTTTGTTGACAGTTTCCTTCAGTGTGAAAATGCTTTTTAGTTTGAAGTTGCCCCAGTTGTTTATTTTTGCTTTTGTTTCCCTTTGCCTGTGGAGACAGATCCAAAAAATATTGCTAAGACTGATGTCAAAGGACATTTTGCCTATGTTTTCTTCTGGGAGTTTTATGGTTTCAGGCCTTGCATTTAAGTCTTTAATCCATTTTGAATTTTTTTTGTGCATGGTGTGAGAAAGTAGTCTAGTTTGATTCTTTTGCATGTAGCTGTTCAATTTTCCCAACACAATTCATTGAAGAGGGTGTCTTTTCCCCATTGTATGTTCTTGCCTCCTTTGTTACAGGTTAATCGCCCATGCAAGTGTGGGTTTATTTCTGGGCTCTCTGTTCTGTTCCATTGATCTGTGTGCCTGTTTTTGTGCCAGTACCATACTGGTTTTTTTGTTTTTGTTTTTTTTTAACCATACTGTTTTGATGACTGTAGTGCCTTTTGAAATCAGGGTGCATGATATCTCCAGCTTTGCTCTTCTTTCTCAAAATTGTTTTGGCTAATCAGGTTTTTTTGTGTTTTCATACAAACTTTAGAATTGTTTGTTCTACTTCTGTGAAAAATGCCATTGGTATTTTGATGGGGATTGCACTGAATCTATAGATTGCCTTGGGTAAAATGGTCATTTTTACAATACTGATTCTCCCAATCCATAAACATGGTATACCTCTCCATCTGTTTGTGTTGTCTTCAATTTCGTTCATCACTGTCTTATAGTTTTTTGAGTATAGGTCTTTTACCTCCTTAGTTCAATTTATTCCTAGGTATTTTAATTCTTTTTGCTGTGATTGTAAATGGGTTTGTTTTCTTAATTTCTCCTTCTGAAAGTTTGTTGTTAGTGTATAGAAATGCAACAGATTTTTTGTATAAATTTTGCATCCTCGTACTGTACTGAATTCATTGATAAGCTCTAGTAGTTCTTTGGTAGCAACTTGAGGATTTTCTACGTATGGTATCATGTCATCTGCAAACAGTCACAGTTTCACTACTTCCTCTCCAATTGGATTCTTTTTATTTTTTTCCTGTCTGATTGCTGTGGTTAAGACTTCCAATAATATATTGAATAAAAGTGGTGAGAGTAGGCATCTTGTCTTGTTCCTGATCTTAGAGGAAATGCTTTCAGTTTTTCACCATTAAGTATGATGTTAGCTGTGGGCTTATCATATATGACCTATATTATGTTGAGGCATATTCCCTCTATACCCACTACGTTGACAATTTTTATCATGAATGAATGTTGAAGTTTGCCAAAGCTTTCTGTGCAGCTATGGAAATGATCATATGTTATTATTCTTCAATTTGTTAATGTAGTGTATCATATAGATTGATTTGCCGATATCGAACCATCCCTGCATCCCTGGCATAAATCCCACTTGATCATGGTGTGTGATCCTTTTAATGTACTGTTGAATTCAATTTGCTAATATTTTTTTGAGGATTTTTGCATCTATGTTCATCAGGGATGTTGGCCTGCAATTTTTTTTGCATGTGGTGTCTTTGTCTGGTTTTGGTATCAGGGTGATCCTGGCTTTGGAGAATGAGTTTGGAAGCATTCCTTCCTCTTCAGTTTTATGGAATAGTTTGAGAAGGATAGGCATCAACTCTTCTTTAAATGTTTGATAGAATTCACCTGTGAAGCCACCTGGTCCTGGACTTTTGTTTGTTGGGAGTTTATTGATTAGTGATTCAGTTTCATTACTGGTAATCAGTCTGTTCATAATTTCTATTTCTTCCTGATTCAGTTTTGGGAGACGTTTCTAGGAATTTATGTATTCTTTCTAGGTTGTCCATTTTATTGTTGTAAAATTGTTTGTAGTAATCTCTTATGATGCTTTCTATTTCTGTGGTGTTTGTTGTAACTTCATTTCTGAGTTTATTGTTTTGTGCCCTCTCTTTGTTTCTTGATGAGTCTGACTAATGGTTTATGAATTTTGTTTATTTTCTCACATAACCAGCTCTTAGTTTCATTGACCTTTTCTATTTTTTTTTAGCCTCTCTTTAATTTATTTCTGTTATGATCTTTATGATTTCTTTCCTCCTACTAACTTTGGGGTTTTGTTTGTTCTTTTTCTAGTTCCTTTAGGTGTAAGTTTAGGTTGTTTATTTGAGATTCTTCTTGTTTCTTGAGGTAGGTTTTAGCCCTATAAACTTCCCTCTTAGAATGGCTTTTGCAATGTTCCATAGATTTTGGATCATTGTATTTCCATTTTCATTTGTCTGCAGGTATTTTTGATTTCCTCTTTGATTTCTTCAGTGACCCATTGGTTGTTTAATAGCATATTATTTAGCCTCCATGTGCTTGTGGTTTTTGCATTTTTTTCCTTGTAGTTTATTTCTAGTCTCATAGAACTGTGGTCAGAAAAGATTCTTGATCTGATTTCAGTCTTCTTAAATTTACTGAGACTTGTTTTGTGGCCTAGCACATGATCTATTCTGGAGAATGTTTCATGTGCACTTGAAGAGAATGTGTATTCTGCTTTTGGATGGAATATTCCATATATTAAGCTCATTTGGTTTAATGCGTCATTTAAGGCCAGTGTTTACATAGTGATTTTCTGCCCGAATGATCTGTCCATTGATGTAAATGTGGTACTGAAGTCCCCTACTATTATTGTGTTACCATCAATTTCTCCCTTTATGTCTTTTAATATTTGCTTTATGTATTTAGGTGCTCCTCTGTTGGGTGCATATATATTTACAGTTGTTATATCTTCCTGTTGGATTGATCCCTTGATCATTATGTAATGTCCTTATCTCTTGTTACAGTCTTTATTTTTAAAGTCTGTTTTTTCTGACATGAGTACTGCTACCCTGGCTTTCTTTCCATTTCCATTTGCATGGAATACCTTTTTTCATCCCTCACTTTCAGTCTGTGTGTGTCTTTAGATCTGAAGTGAGTTTCTTGCAGGCAGTGTGTACATGGATCTTATTTTTGTATCTGTTCAGCCAGTCTATGTCTTTTGATTGGAGCAGTAAGTCCATTTACATTTAAAGTAATTATTGATAGCTATGTACTTAGTGCCATTTTCTTAATTGTTTTCTGGTTGTTTTTGTAGTTCTTTTTTGGTCCTTTCTTCTTTTGCTCTCTTCCCTTGTGATTTGATGACTATCTTTAGTGTTGTGTTTGGATTTCATTCTCTTTTTTTCTGTGGGTATCTATTAAAGATTTTTGGTTTGTGGTTACCATAAGGCTATATATAAAATTATTTTAATTTGATGCTCTATTAAATTAGAATACACGCCAAATCCTGCATTTTCACTCCCTCCTCTCCCATTTAATGTATTTGACCTCAAATTGCATCTTTTTGTTTTGTGTATCCCTTAACTATTTATTGTGGATATAGATGGTTTTAATACTTTTTTTCTTTTAACCTCCTACTAGCTTTATACGTGGTTGATTTACTATCTTTACGGTATATTTGCCCTTACCAATCAGATTTTTCTTTTTGTAATTTTTATATTTCTAGCTGTGGCCTTTTCTTTTCCGCTTAGAGAAGTCCCTTTAACATTTCTTATAAAGCCAGTTTAGTGGTGCTGAACTCTTTTAGTTTTACTTGTCTATAAAACTCTTTATCTTTCCTTCAAATCTGAATAATATCCTTGCCAAGTACAGTATTCTTGGCTGTAGGTTTTTTCCTTTCATCACTTTAAATATATCATGCTACTTCCTTCTGGCCGGCAAAGTTTCTGCTGAAAGTCAGCTGATAGCCTTATCAGAGTTGTTTTATATGTAACTAGTTGCTTTTCCCCTGCTGTTTTTAAGACTATCTCTTTATTTTGCCATTTTACTTACAGTGTGTCTTCGTGTGGACCTCTTTGAGTTCATCTTGTTTGGGACTCTGCATACTTCTTAGACCTGGATGTCTGTTTCCTTTCCCAGGTTAGGGAATTTTTCAACTACTATTTCTTCAAATAAGTTCTCTGCCCCTTTCTTCTATCTTTTCCTTCTGGGACCCTTAATATGCAAATGTTAATATGCTTGATGTTGTCCCAGAGGTCTCTTAAACTAACCTAATTAAAAAATTATTTTTCTTCTTTCTTTTTCTGTTCAGCTTGGGTTACTCCCACTACCCTTACTTCCAGTTTGCTGATCCATTCCTCTGTATCATCTAATCTACTGTTGATTTCTTCTAGTGTATTTTTCATTTCAGTTACTGTGCTCCTCAGCTCTGTTTGGTTCTTCTTTATATTTTCTAACTCTTTGTTAAAATTCTCACTGTGTTCACTCATTCTTCTCCAGAGTTTTTTTTTTTTTTTAATATTTATATATTTATTTGGCTGTGCCAGGTTATAGCATGTGGGATCTTTGTTGCCAAATGGGGGATCTTTAGTTTCAGCATGTGGGATCTTTTAGTTGTGGCATGCAGACTCTTAGTTGCGGCATGCAGGGTCTAGTTCTCCAACCAGGGATCGAACCCAGTCCCCCTGCACTGGGAATGCAGAGTCTTAACCGCTGGACCACCAGAGAAGTCCCCCAGAGTTTGTCGATCATCTTTATGATCATTACCTTGAAATCTTTATTGGGATTGCTTATTTCCACTTTGCTTATTTATTCTTCTAGGTTGTTTTTTTTAAAATAAATTTATTTATTTATTTTTAGCTGTGTTGGGTCTTCGTTTCTGTGCGAGGGCTTTCTCTAGTTGCGGAGAGTGGGGGCGACTCTTAATTGCGGTGCGCAGGGCCTCTCACTATCACGGCCTCTCTTGTTGTGGAGCACAGGCTCCAGATGCACAGGCTCAGTAGTTGTAGCTCATGGGCCCAGTTGCTCCTTTTCATGTGGGATCTTCCCAGACCAGGGCTCGAACCCGTGTCCCCTGCACTGGCAGGCAGATTCTCAACCACTGCACCACCAGGGAAGCCCCTTTTTTGTAATTAAAAAAAATTTTTTTATTTTTAATTGAATTTTAAAATTTGTATTTATTTTTTTATTGGAGTATAGTTGCTTTACAATGTTGTGTTAGTTTCTGCTGTATAGCAGAGTGAATCAGCTATACATATACATATATCCCTTCTTTTTTGGATTTCCTTCCCATTTAGGTCACCACAGAGCACCGAGTAGAGTTCCTTGTGCTATACAGTTGCTTCTCATTAGTTATCTATTTTATACATAGTAGTGTATATATGTTAATCCCAGTCTCCCAATCCATCCCACCCCCCCTTCCCCCCCTTCTCGTGCTTGGTATCCATACATTTGTTCTCTATGTCTGTGTCTCTATTTCTGCTTTGAGAATAAGTTCATCTATACCATTTTTCTAGATCCCACATATATGCGTTAATATATATTTGTTTTTCTCTTTCTGACTTACTTCACTCTATATGACAGTCTCTAGGTCTATCCATGTCTCTGCAAGTGGCACAATTTCATTCCTTTTTATGGCAGAGTAATAGTCCATTGTATATATGTACCACATCTTCTTTATCCATTCCTTTGTTGATGGACATTTAAGTTGCTTCCACGTCCTGGCTATTGTTGAATATTGTAACTAGTGTTGCAATGAACATCAGGTGCATGTATCTTTTTGAATTATGGTTTTCTCAGGGTATATGCCCAGGAGTGGGATTGCTGGGTCGTATGGTAGTTCTATTTTTAGTTTCTTAAGGAACCTCCATACTGTTCTCCATAGTGGCTGTATCAATTTACATTCCCGCCAACAGTGTAGGAGGGTTCCCTTTTCTCCACACCCTCTCCAGCATTTATTGTTTGTAGATTTTTTGATGATGACCATTCTGACAGGTGTGAGGTGATACCTCATTGTAGTTTTGATTTGCATTTCTTCTTCTAGGTTTTTATCTTGTTCCTACATTTGGAACATATTCCTCCATTGCCTTGTTTTGCCTAATTCTTTGTTTATTTGTATGTGTTAGGTAGCTTGGTTATGTTTCCTGATCTTGGAGAAGTGGCCTTATATAGGAGATGTCATATTGGGCCCAGCAGCACACTCCCCTCTGGTTATGAGAGCTATTGCTCTAGGTGTGTCCTCCATGTGAGCTGCGTGGGTTCTTCTGTTGTGGCAGGGCTGACTACTGGGGGTGTGCTGGTAGTTGGGGCTGCCAGGCCCTGCCTCATGCAGAGGCTGCCAGCCCACTGGTGGGAGGAGCTGGGTTCTGGAGTGGCTGGCTGTGGGTCCTGGGGCTGGTGCTGGTGTGCTGGGGGGTGAAGCTGAGTCCTGAGGCAGCTGGCTGTGGGTCCCGGGGTGTTCCAGGACTGGTGCTGGCCCGCTGGTCGGTGAGACTTGGTCCTGGGCCCCCTGGTGGGTGGGGCCAGGCTCTAGGGCAGCTGGCTGCAGGGCAGGGCTGGCCTACAAGTGGGTGTGTCTGGTTGCTTGGCCTGGGTGGCTGTGGGACTGGTGCCAACCAGCTGGTGGGTGGGTAAGCCCCCAACACTAATAGGCTAGAGGGAGGACTGACCCTAAAATGGTGCTTGCCAGTATCAGTGTCCATTCCAAAAATGGCTGCCACAAGGGTTTATGTCCCCATGGAGAATCCCAGTGTCCTCCTGCCTTTCTGGGAGGCTCTCCAAGATCAGCAAGTGGGTATGACCCAGGTTCCTTTCAAATTACTGCCTCTGTGCTGGGTCTTGGAGAGTGTGAGAACTTTCACACTCCCTTTAGGAAGAGAGTCTCTGTTTTTGATGGCCCTCTGCCTCTCCTGTATGCAAGCCCCACTGGCCTTCAAAACCAGACATTCTGGGGGCTCATCTTTCCAGTGCAGGACCCCCCAGCCTGGGGAGTCCAATGTGGAGCTCGGACCCCTCCCTGCTTGGGTAGAATCTCTACAATTGTTATCCTCCTATTTATAGATTGCCTATAGTAGGGTATGGGTCTTCACTATATAATGTCTCCACCCCTCCTACCTGTCTCATTGTGGTTCTATCTTTAGTTGTGGAAAAACTTGTCTGCTGGTCTTCAGGTTGTTCTCATCGATAGTTGCTCTGTAAATAGTTGTAATTTGGGTGTGCCCATGGGAAGAGGTGAGCTCAGCATCTTCTTACTTTGCTACCTTCTCTGTCCTTTGAAACAGGACTTTTAAAAAACTTAAGTTTCTTTAAAAAAAAAAAAACCTTAAGTTTCTTCCACAGTATTTGGTCCATCCTTATTACAGTTCTCCATTTCTTTCTTTCAAAGAGCTAAATTTCAAAAGCTCATTTGGTGAAAATACTCCACCATTGGTCCTTGTGCTCAAAGATGACTTTTAACATTAAAACAAAGTTTGCTACTGATGGTATGATTTCTAACCCACTTTTCTGCTGCTAACTAAAATAAGGGCTGCAGTTTTGGCAACAAGAAATAAAAATATTAAAAATGGGGAATAGAATTGAGATGCTGTAAAATTCTGAGTGACCTCTGATATACAGTTGAAGGTGACAAATAACTTCAACTCAATTTAAAAGTAGTCAGGACAACCGTATAGAATATAACCTTTTTCTTTTATCTGGAATATTTTCACTGATTTTATTTTTCTTTCATATGTTTTGTGTTCTGTTAACTTACTTAAACAGAATTAGTTCTATTTCATCTGCATGTGTTAATGAGTCTCTGTTTGATCTTCAGTGTAGTTACGAGGTATTCAAGAAGGCTTCAGTTTACCATTTTTTGTTATCCATTATTTCAGCAGACACTTCTTAGTACTAGGTACTGTGTTAGATGCTAGCACAGAGAAAGGGGGTAGCCGCGGGGAGAATTACTTCCCAGATGGTCAGTGGTGAGCAGCTCAGAAGCCTGGAGCAGTGCTGGGAGGGAAAGTTTTCTGCCATGAACATATTTCCCAGAGATGTTCACAACCCCAAATAACTTCTGACCTCCACGTAAAGGTGGAGAGTGGTGGTGGACCCTTTAGCTGGGTATTAAAAGCAAGAGTGATGCCTTTGAAGGCTAGAGAACAGGAAGACAGATGGGAGTGTAGGGTAACAAGTACTTACAACCTCTCATACCTACTCTGACAGAGCAGCAATCTGCACCTTGGTTGCACACTCCCTGGAATAACCTGGGAGAGATTTAAAACCTAGGATGCCTGAATCCCACCCCAGAGAGCCGGAATTGTTTGGTCAGGGTGAGACCTGGCATTGACACTTCTAAAACTCGCCAGGTGGCTGCATTGGCAGCTGTGGCTGAGAACCACAGTGGAGAGGAGGAACAGGGTGCCCTGGAGGCTGGTCTGGGGTCGGAGGGCAGGGTAGGAAGTGCCCGTGAGGAAGTGCAGTGAGCTCCTCTCTCTGGAAGGCTGGGCTTCCAGAAGAAAACAGCAAGGGGAGGGCTGGGAGTGACAGGAAGTTGGCTCATGCTGGCTTCCCTCAGGGGGCCTTTCAAACAAACAGGGCATATGTTTCTGCTACAGTGTCTTCATGGTGGCCCACAAGATGACCTGCTGCATCCCTTTCTGGTCTCAGAGTTCTCGGATATTTTCTCACTGGTGAGATTCTCCCCTCCTTCTTCACTTCCTAGCTGCAAAGTTTGCAGCCTCAGCAGCCAGTTGCCCAAATCCTCCTCAAAATAGCCGGGCTGTAGAGACTTGGCAAGGCTACAGAATCCACCCTGAGCACCAGCAAGGCCCAGGCCATGGCCCTCGTCACACGTCTGGGATGAACTCTTAGTGCAGCTCCCACAGCCTGCCTTGGGCTTTCGTTACACGGCTTCAGAGGATCCTGTGGAAGGTTCAGCCACAAAGAATAAGTAAGATAATAAATGTAAAGTATGTATCACAAAGCCTGGCTTCTACTCGCTTGATGTCTGTTGGGACAATCAAAAGTGTTTCCAGACATTGTCAAATGTCCTGTGGGAGACAAAACTGCCCCTCCTCAATTAAGAACCACTTCTCTAATAATGAGGTGACTCTAGAAATTTTTTTTTTTTTTTTTTTTTTTTTTTGTAGTACGCGGGCCTCTCACAGTTGTGGCCTCTCCCGTTGCGGAGCACAGGCTCTGGATGCACAGGCTCAGCAGTCATGGCTCATGGGCCTAGCCGCCCCACGGCATCTGGGATCTTCCCGGACCAGGGCACGAACCCGTGTCCCCTGCATCGGCAGGCGGACTCTCAACCACTGCGCCACCAGGGAAGCCCTAGAAATTTTAATACTTAACTTATCCATGGCTCAGATTCATCTTATTCTCCTCTGAAACACAACAGGACCTTAAAACGTTTCATCTTCAATTGTTCTCCTCCCTGTGTTTTAGTTGTTTTTTAAACCCAGAAAATATTATTATTGTTTTATACAGAAAACAGTTGTTTAGATTTACTCATATATTTACCAGTTTCTTTCCTGTATTTCTTCTTACGTAACTTCCACCTGGGAATAGTTTCCTTCTGCCTGAAATATATCTCTTAGATCTTTGTCCAAAAAGGTCTTTTTATGTCAAACGTCATCAACTTTTGTTTGTCTGAGTCTTTATTTTATCCCTTTTCCTGAAAGATATTTTTTGCAGGGTGTACAGTTCAAAGTTGACAAAAATTTTGGTGCACTTGGAAGGTAGTCTATCACTTTTTGGCTTTTACTATTGCTGAGAAATCATCATTTATTTGTTTATTTAAGCTGTTTATTTTATAGTGGAGTATAGTTGATTAACAACGTTGTGTTAGTTTCAGGTGTACAGCAAAGTGATTCAGTTATACATATACATGTATCTATTCTTTTTCAAATTCTTTTCCCATTTAGGTTGTTACATAATATTGAGCAGAGTTCCCGGTGCTATATAGTAGGTCCTTGTTGGTTATCAATTTTAAATACAGCAATGTGTACATGTCAATCCCAAACTCACTAACCATCCCTTCTCCCCACCCTTCCCTGCTGGTAACCAAAAGTTCGTTCTCTAAGTCTGTGAGTCTGTTTCTGTTTTGTAAATAAGTTCATTTGTATCCAGAAATCATCCGTAATTTAATTGTTCTTTCTTTGAAGGTAATGTGCCTTCTCTGTTTTTGATGCCCTGCAGTTTCACCCTGATGTGGTTTCTTCTTCTTTGTCCAGCTAGAGATTTATTGGAATTCCTGAGCCTGTAGCCTGGTGTCTTTCATCAGTCATTATTATCTTTTCAAATATTGCTTTTGCCTCATCCTTTCTCACCTCTCCTCCTGAGACTGTGATTAGACATGTAATAGATCATCTCACTCTATTCTCATATATATTACATTTTAACCTCTCATATTTTCCATCCTTATGTTTCTCTGTAATGCATCCTTGATGATCACTTCAGATCTACCTTCCTAGTGATGGTTAATTTTATTTGTCAACTTGGTGAGGCCATAGTACTCAGATATTTGATCAAATACCAGTCTGAATGTTGCTCTGAAGATTTTTTTTTTTACATGAGATTAACATTTCAATCAGTAGACTTTGAGTAAAGCAGATTACCCTGTGTAATGTCAGTGGGTCTCATCCAATCTGCTGAAGGCCTTGAGAGGAAAAATACTGAGGTCCCCAGGGGAAGGAGTAATTCTGTCTCCAGATTGCCCGTTGGACTCAGCTGAAACATCAACCCTTCCCTGGGTCTCTGGCTGCCCTATATACTTTAGACTTGCCAGTCTCCATAATTGCATGAGCCAATTCCCTAATATAAATGTCTTTCTCTCTTCTCTCTGTCTCTCTGTCTCTGTCTCTCTCTATATATAATATATATATATTATATATATATATAATATATATATATATGTATATATACATGTGTGCGCACACACACACATCCCACTGGCTCTGTTTCTCTGCATCCTGACTAATGTGCTCCCCTTTCTGTCCAACTTACTTATTTTCACTTCAGTATTTCCTAATCTGCTATTAAGCCCATCCTCTGACTTTTATATGTCAGTTCCAGTTGACCCTTGAACAATGCGAGGGTTAGGGACACTGAAACCCTGCACTGTCAAAACTTCACGTATATAACTTTACAGTTGGCCCTCATAGCCATGGTTCCACATCCACAGATTGTGTAGCACTGTGGTATGTATTTATTGAAAAAAATCTGCATATAAGTGGATCTGCACAGTTCAGACGTGTGTTGTTCAAGGGTCAACTGTATTATATTTTTCATTTCCAGAGGTCTGCTTACCACGTCCTCTACTTTCCCCCCCCCCCACCTCCCCCAAATCTGTTTGATCGTTTCTTAGTCTGCAGTGGATTGTAATTATTGCTCCCAGTTATTCTCTCTCTTGTGAGGGAATCGTACAGTCCCGACTGCTCCTGTGTGACTTGCAGTTCCTTCCTGGGGAGTAGTACGCTTCCCCACTCCACTGACGTTTCACTTGGCCATGCCTTTGGCCAAAGGAAGTGAAAAGCAGTGACATGCTCCATGTCCAGCAGAAGCTCTAAGGACTATTGTGAGGCTGGCAGTTCTTTCCCCATTTGGCAGATCCTTCAGCCTAGATCCTAGAATAAAGACGTCACTGAGATAAGAACAGACCCTCTGTTGACTGAGAGCCATACCCAAAATAAGTGAGAAAGAAGTCTTTGTTCTCAAAGCCACTGAGATTTGCGTTCCTATGAATCATTCAGCCTCTTGTGCTGTCCTGATGTTATCAATGTCTTCTTACATTTCTTTGAGTGCACCCGGCACACTGTCTATTCTCGGAGTGTTTATGTCAGTACCTGCAGTGTTGGTGGATCTGGCTCAGCTGCCTTTCTTTCTGCTGGCTCTTGCTTGTGATGTTTTCTTTTTGGGTTTTGTGATTTCTAACAGTCAATGCTGAAGTTTTTGTTTTTGTTTTTGTTTTTGCGGTACGCGGGCCACTCATTGCTGTGGCCTCTCCCGTTGCGGAGCACAGGCTCCGGACGCGCAGGCTCAGCGGCCATGGATCATGGGCCCAGCCGCTCCGCGGCACGTGGGATCTTCCCGGACCGGGGCACGAACCCGTGTCCCCTGCATCGGCAGGCAGACTCTCAACCACTGTGCCACCAGGGAAGCCCAATGCTGAAGTTTTATTTGACCACCTAGAAAGTGTGATTTGGGGCTACAAACCTACAGTTTTGAGATTGTAACTTCTCAGGAAAGATACTATCTTGCCTCTCCACTCAGAAATAAAACTGAAACCAAAAAGGTTCACTTGTAGTCCCTGGGGAGGGTGTGCAGTAGGCTGAATAATGACCCTCAAAGGTACCAGGTCCTAGTCTCTGGCATCTGTGAATGTGACCTTATTTGGGAAAAGGGTCTTTGCAGATGTGATTAAATTAAGGATCTTGAGTTGGGTAAGTGATCCCGGATAATTATCTGGGGGGGGGGCCTTCAATGCAACCATAAGATGCCTCTATCAGAGAGAGGCAGAGGGAGACACACATACAGAGGAAGAGCAGGTGATATGATTATGGGGCAGAGACTGGAGTGATGCCGCCGCAAGCCAAGGAATGCCAGCATTTGGAAGAGGCAGGAACAGGTTGTCCCCTAGAAACTCTGAAGACTTTTTCGATACATTAAATTCAGCCTAGTGATACTGATTTTGGACTTCTGAAGTCCAGAACTGTGAGAGAATAAGCTTCTGTTGCTTTAAGTCACAAACTTTGTGACACGTTATTATGGCAGCCACAGGAAACTGAGATAAGGGTGGGATGGGATTCACTTATTCCTGGTTCACCTTTTACAGGGTAGAGGATGCTCTTTGGGAGTTCAGATTTATGGGGAGGCTTCCTCTATGCCCCACCTTGAGTGAGCCCAGAGCTTTGTCTTCTGTCCCCTGAGTCCTTGTGAGGGGCTGAAAGCTACAGGGTTTGTCAAATGCCCTCAAGGTGAAAGGTGGTACTTGACAAACTTCTCTAGGTTTCGGCCTCTGAATATTCCTTCCTTCCTTGCTAGGAAACATCTGAAGTGTTGTTTTTCAACGTAACATCCAGCATTTTAGTTGACTTCATCTGAGGGTCAGGGACACTGCCAACCTGCGGGACTGGGAAGACTAGATGTAGTTCCCTAAGATTGCTGACATCTTGGGGGCCAAATGGTAGACATGTCTCCTTCTTATTCGTCGTGCAGAGACATGAGCAGATTTCATCATTAAAGAGGCGATCAAGAGACACACGGAGTCATGAGGAGGATGGAATACGAGGGAGACCTCAGCAAACATCCATCAGTGGTGGGAGTTGGGGATGTATGCTGGGGGAGGGGGGAGGCACTCAGACAGTGGACAGTGCATCTCTCAATGTGGCTAGAGACCCTGGTGGCCGAGATGCCTCTGATTCCACTCCCACCACACAAAATATGGAGCGGGCCAGGGCAGCACCTCGGGTCAGCTCCCAGCCCTGGAGGGCCTGTGCCTTTCCTTGCCCCCGTTTTAGCCACACTGTGTCTCCCACTCTTGGTAGGAGGTTGTTACACCTGCAGTCTCCAGCTAGTCACTCTCAGGCTTCAGTTGGTCCCCCGAAGGCCTCCAGGATCTCCCAGCCCTGGGGGAAAGGTGCTGCTGAAAATCCCTCTGCTGGGGAATCATGCAGAGATGTGATGGCTCACTCCTGTCTTATTCCTGTGCCCGCCTGCGTGGGCTTTTAGGACTCGGAGATCCACATCCACTCTGTTTTGCTTCTGAAAGCCTGCTCGGGGTTTTAGTTGCAACCACTGGAAACTGACTCTGGCTGATAGAAGCAGGAAACGAGTGTCTCAACCTGATCTTGGGGAGCTCACAGAATCTCAGGAAGGGTTGGTGGAACAGCCTCGGGAGGACGCAGGCAGGAACAATGTCCAAATCAGACCTAGTCTGTGGCTGACGCTAGTTCCCCCTGGCTACTGGATGCTTCTACCAGAACCCCTGCCTCTACTGCTGCCCTGCACCCACCTCCCCATCTTCCAACTGAAAGCTGGGCTGGAGCCCCAGTTATATGCCTATAGTCCAGCAGCAAGGGGGCTGGAAAAGAGCAGGTGGCATTTTGAGTCCCTTCACACTTGCCAAGATGGAGATTCCTCAAACATATGAAGAGAGGTTTAGGCAGGGACTGGATGAATAATGGGGTATCTCCTTTCCTTCTCTCCCAAGTCAGGTGCATCTACATGTGTACAACTTGACAGCCCTCCTATCACGCCTCCTTTAGGGAGGAAGAGCTGAACTGGGGAAGAGAATTAATTTCTCCCTTGTCATAAGACTAGCCCCAGATTAGAATCAGGGGCACTAAGAACCCAAAACATGGTGATCTCTCCCTCACATTACTGAAAGAAATTTAAAAATACTGAACGGGTCAACAGACTTCTGATCTTTTCCCCCATGTTGTCTCTTAAAAAATGTCAAATTATTTCAAATAGTGGTTTTGCTATTCTGGGGACTTTTGATGGATCTGCTTTATTTGTCTGCTAGGACATCTGTTGCTGACCGAGGTTTGTGAAGTCAGTCACACCCATGAGATTATGTAGCTGGTAAGGCCAGCTACCACTTATTGAGTGACTACTATGTGCTGGCACTGGGGTGGGCATTTTTCACCAAGTGTCACTAATCCTTACATCCCCAGGTACAGATGAGGAAACTGAGAGGTTACAGGCTAGTAAGTGTCCTAGGTAGAATTCAGAGCCCAGGGCCTTCTGCTCTCTGAAGCTTCCCAGATGCTGTCGGGCCCCTGCGCCTGGCACAGTCCCTGGTTGACAGCAGGCAGGGACTGAGGAACATCCGCTGAACCAATGAACACTAAAGATGGCACATGAGAGCCTGGTTGAATCTGACAATCACACAGATGTCGTGTCATTAAACGAACGCACACGGATTAAACAGAGAATAAGGTTTTAACTGAGCACCAGCACTATATATATAAAATGTGTCTGCATAGAAAAATAAATCCAGTCAAAGCATCCCTGAGAATCCACAGAGTCTGTGCTCTGTACATGTACAGTGTTTGCTGATGGTTACTTTTGAGTCAAGGCCATTTTTCACATCAGTCTATCGGCACTCTGGTCAGGTTTTACAGCATCTTGGTTTTTAGTCCTCATTTTAAATATTTTTGTTTCTCACCATTTAAAACTTGTTTTTCGTTTTGTTTGTTGGGCTGTGTGGCTTGTGGGATCTTAGTTCCCCAACCAGGGATTGAACCCAGGCCCCAGCAGTGAGAGCACCGAATCCTGACTACCGGACTGCCAGGGAATTCCCTGGAACTTTTTTATACTGAGTGAGCACATGAGGCTGAAAATCACACCTTCAGTGGCTAACTATTTTTTCAAATCATTAAGGCCTTTATAAGGTGGCTAGTTCCCAAGATGGAGTATTTGTGCCAAGTGAGCCTTTAAAATCCAGCTCGTTGGTGGTGTGGACGTTGTCCCAGCGTCTGAGGTGCTCAATTTGGGGGTTACTCAGCTGGTCTCAGCCCTTGCTTGTCAGTTGCTCTGATCACCCTCAGAGGCAGGCGTGAGAAGGAGGGTGTCGCTGTGCCCGGCTGAGTGTGCTTCCTCCTTGGAGACCAGCTCAGAGGATCCCTGCCCAGACAAGGTCCTGAGGCTGCAGCCCGCCCCAAAGTTCGGCTTGTGGCTTTCAGACACTTCTGTGATGACGCTCAGTTTGTCAAAAACTTCATTCTCATCAGACAGTGGGAAGGAGAATAAGAGAAGTGGGCTGTGATGAGGGTGGTTCAGAAACTGCAGGAGAAAAAAAAGAGTCACTTATCAAATTTCCCCATTTCTTTTTCTGGGCTCACAGTTTTATACAGAATTCCTGGCTGGAAAACGCTATTTAAAAAAAATGTGACAATAACAGTTATGACACTGCCTCAAAAAAATTAAAAATAGAATTACCATATGATCCAGCAATTCCACTTCTGGGTATACACCCATAAGAACTGAAAGCAGGGTCTCAGATATATATATATATATATATATATATATATATATATATATATATATATATATATATATACACACACACACACATATATATATATATATCTGTCTTCAGAGCAACGTTATTCACGATAGACAAAGATGGAAGCGGTCCAAGGGCCCATCCATGGAGGACTGGATAAACAGAACGTGGTCTAGCCATACAATGGAATATTTTCTGCCTCAAAAATGCAATGAAGTTGATACATGCTACAACGTGGGTGAACCTTACGCTAAGTGAAACATGCCAGACGGAAAAGGAAAAATGGTGCATGATTCCACTTACACGAGGTACCCAGACAAAGCAAATTCACAGACAGAAAGTGATGGTGGTGGCCGGGGCCAGGGGGAGAAGGGAGATGGGGAGGTTTGTTTATTGGATACAGTTTCTGTCTTGCAAGATGAAAGGAGTCCTGAGACTGGAAGGTGGCGATGGTTGTACAACAATGTAAGTGTACTTAATACCACTGAGCTGGACGCTTAAAAGTGGGTAAGGTGGTAAATTTTGTGTTATGTGTATTTTGCCACAATTTAAAAAATGCGACAATAAACCTGCATCTCATTTGCTAAGTGATCACAGGTCCCCCTCTGAGAGTTCCTCTTGGAAACCCAGAGGGAGACTTTTAGGATGATCCCGATGCTGTGGGCCTGACGCAGCCTGGGCATCCTTGCCTCTAGGAGGCAGGGATGCTGTGAGCAGGGGGTGGATGTGTCTTGGAATAACAGCTAGTCTCCTGTGTGTCCTCAGGCTGAGTTGGGGGCCCTCTTTGGTGCTCCCCAGCAGCCCACGTGTCCCTCTGTTTCAGCCCTCAGCTCCATGGCGTCCAGTGTGGCAGCCACCAGCCACTTGAAACCTGGCTGGTCTGGATCTACGTGTGCTGGAGGTGTAAAACACAGACCTGATTTTGAAGACTTCATATGAAAAAGAGAATGTAAATATTTCAACAATTGAAAAAAATAACTGAGTGCATGTTGAAATGATATTTGGGATATACTGGGTTGCATAACATGTATTATTAATATTAATTTCTTCTGTTCCTTTTTACTTTAAAAATAACTGCGGCTCCTAGCAAATTTAAAATCTACGGGCTTTGTTTCCATCTAGCCCGTTTTACGAACGATGACTCCTCAGGGTGTGTCCCTCCCAGCAGACCGGCTAGTTACAGACAGGAACCAGAGTCTAATCATCCTTGTCACTCCAACACTTCAACCATGAAGATGCCCACGTATGTTTCCTGAAATATCTGCTGAGTGCACGTTCTCCACTTTTCATCCTTGTAGGTTCACCGAGGCTCTTAATCTTCAGGACGAGGTGCAGAAACATTCCTTAAAGCGTGGCATCTTTAACTTCTTCCCCTCAGTTGGTTCCGCCTTTAAGGGATCAGTTAAGCCTTCTGAAGGTAATTTCCATACCTCAGCCCTCTGAGACGACTTAACCTGAATTCTACCCTCCCCCACCGCCATCAGCCGACAAAAGGGAAAGGCAGGGGTCAGAGGAATTTCGCCCAGATCCGTTGTGCAAAGGCGGTAGCTGGGGGGAGGAGGGACCTCCCCAAATGCTCCGATCCAGCGGAGGCACGGGAACTGACTGGAAGCTACCCTTGACTCTCCTGGGAGACAGGAGAGGAGAGAACAAAGCAAGATGCGCTAAATGTCACGAAAGCGAAGAGCAGGCTGCTGGCAGGCTCAGTGTATCCGTGGTGGGTAAACCTCCCTATGGCTTTTTCAACTACAAGTCTCCATCCCCAGCAAATCTCCCTCAACTCAAAATTACCCTCTGGGCCATGGTTAATGAAGTCTCTGCATTTTGAATCAAACTGGAGAATTTCATGATCTGAGGACCCTGATCTGCTCATGGGTTCCTGGCACTTCCTTCACTCTCACTCCGCTGGCCCCTCTCCAGCCTCCTCCGCCCACCCATATTTCTCACTGGTCCACAGTCAAGCCTGCCAAGTCTTCTAGCCTTGGAGGCCAGAGCTCCTGCCAACTGACCCCTTAATTAAACTCGTATCTGGCTTTGATTTGCCTCATACCACATTGTTGTCCCATCTGTCCTTTCCTGTCTGATGAGTCCCTTTGATGGTGACGACAGAAGCAAGAAAGCAGGTGCATAGTTTTGCTTCCTCTTGGCTCTCCATTTACAGGGCACCTCCTCCGCAGAGCAAAGGGCCCGCCCCTCTTTTTCTTCCTGCTGCGGAATAGGGCTTCTCAGAAGCGCACCTCTAGAAGATGCGTGTCTTATCCTGGTGCTGCAGTCTCGCTGGCACTCTCGCTGGAAGGTTCTGGCCGCTCTGAGTCTCTTGCCTACAGTCACGCGGTCCACTTTCTATCCAAGTCAGGAGCTGTGCTGCCCACACTTGCTCACTGGAGCTGAAACAGCTCCCAGCCAAGTCCCTGTCCAGGAACTGCCCTCCGCAGAAGGGAGCTGCCTTGTACGAGTCCTTCCCAGGGGCAGCGCGGACAATGGACTGGCCAGTGTGGGAACAAAGGCCCGACGTCAGCTACCACAACAACACGTTAACAGGCCCAGGAAAGCAAGAAGCGGCAAGGCCTCCCCAAGACACGCACTTCAGAGGGTGGGGAACTCACCCTGTGAAGAGTCAGGGACCTGTCACATCAGTTTTAGGGATCCCATGGAATAGGGAATGCCAGGACATCCTCTCCAAAGGAAGGGACCGTTATTGTGTCTTACCTGCCACCCCTACCAGGGAAGCACGATGCAAGGTGGGCCTCTTTGGTTTCTGGGGGCGGGGCGTGGTGGCACGTTCCACACCAGGAATACGGCTCCTGGTGTGAGTAATACAGAAGGCCGCCGGCTCTGAGGGGGGCCTGGAGCAGGAAAGGGCCCCAGAGAGGGTACAGGCTTTTGACCAAGCCGTCCTAGCCACACCTCATGCCGGCTAATGCCGGGGTACGAAGGCCCAGCCTCATCTCCCAGTGACATCTCAGCTGAACCCAGTAAACACGAAGAGGCCGTGAGACCCGGCAGATCCTTGGAGGGTCTGTGGTGGAAAAAGAGGCTGAGTGGAGTTTATGGCAAATCCCAAGAGGAGAGTCACTGTGTGATCACTACAGTTCTGAGGCCAGGCTGGCCACCTGTAGCCGAGAATTATACCCTGTTTGAAAACAGCTCTGGGAGTATTGGCCATGGGGACTTGGCAGAGACAGAGCCTTGGGCCACAGGACACCAGGTGACCGTGCCACCTAGAAGTGACCCTCACGAGGCCTGTCAGACCCACCAGGTCCTGAGGTGGGGTCAGAGGGCACACGTGCAGGTGGCCCGGCCTCCCCTGCACCTACCCCTGCTGCACCAGCACATCTGCCTCTGTTCACACCATGACCGCGTCGGGGGACGGGGCCTCATGACCAGGAGAAGCGGGAGGAGGCCAAACAGGGCTCACAGGGAGGTCAGCGTGGCACATGGGCACAAACCAAAAATGGCCCACAGCTGCAATGGAGCCCCAACTGGGGGCCCTGAATGGCAGTCGGGGGAAAGCTCCCAACAGGCAGAGCTCCGGGCCGTGCATCTGGTCATCCCCTTTGTGTGGAAAGAAAAGCAGCCCAAGATCAGATACTCATGGAATCCGAGGCAGGGGCCGAAGGCGAGGCTGGTGGTCAGGGGCCAGAGGAAGGGAGACTGGAAGGCCAGCACAGGGGAGTCTGGAGAGAGGCGTGTGGATGGACTATGGCAGCAGCTCCAAGTGGGGAGGTCGCTGGACCACATGTGAACTCCGAGACCCAGAGCGGGGCCCTCTGCCAGTGGAGCTCTGTCAGGGCTCAGCAGTGCTGGCCACGGCCCTGCAGGGTAGGGACAGCCAATCATTCCCAAAACAGGTGTCAACTCCAGTCAGAGTGCACTGGTGCCCCTTCCACAGAGTCCATGCCTCACAATGTGACTTTATTTGGAGATAGGTCCTTACAGAGGTAATCAAGCTAAAGGAGCTCATTAGGGTGGGCCCTGATCTGATCTGAGGAGATCTGGACACAGATGGGAGAACACCATGAAGGCAGAGACGGGGGGGATGCTTCTACAAACTAAGGAACCAAAGGTTGCCAGCAGCCACCAGCAGCCTGGGGAACGACCTGGAACGGCTTCTCCCTCACAGCCCTCGGAAGGAACTGACCCTGCCGACACCCGCATCTTGGACCTCCAGCTTCCAGGACCTTGAGACAATACGTGTCCGTGGTTTAAGCCACCCAGCGTGTGGTGCTCTGTTATGGTGGCCCATGCTGACTAACACAGACCTCACATTACATCATGTCAGGCCATGGGACCCAATGACAGCAGAGGAGGCCAGGAGTGCAATACCCTGATGGTATTGCATGCTGGGCCACCCACCCAGCGTCTGCCAGCCTGGAAGGACGATGGCTGGCCCGCTGAAGGTACGGGGGGGGGGGGGGGGGGGGGGGGGGGGGGGGGGGGGGGGGGGGGGGGGGGGGGGGGGGGGGGGGGGGGGGGGGGGGGGGGGTAGGGGAGGATTGGGGAGTGGCGCCAGCTCTGTGAGCTCAGAGCAGGGATCAGCAAGCTATGGCCCAGGGGCCAAAACCATGTTTCTTTGTATGGCTCAGGAGTTAAGCCCGGTTTTAGAGTTGTAAGTGATGCCATTTAAGTGGTTACATAAGTATCTACATAATATCTCAATCTTGGTCTCAAAGTCTAAAACAGTTACTATCCCAGTGGGGGATGTTTCCACCAGGAGACACAGTAGGGATCCCATCGAACTTTAAGTGATAGCTGCCACCTCATCATGCCAGGATCCTTGTGTCAAGACAGTAGCCAGCAAGGAAAGGAGTCGCCACACGGTCATCAGGAGGAGAAAAGGCTGCTGCTACATGATGGGGGCACCCAGCTGGGTGATGGGGCATCTCATGATATTGGGACTTCCCCTACCCAATTCTGATGGCAAGTGGATAAGCACAAGCACCCAGATCTCTGGTGTCCTGTGACCAGGGGTTCAGTCCTCGCAGAACGGAGGGTCTGAGTCACCCCATCAGGTCAGTAGCCTATGTCAGCAGCGGCTGGTCAGGGGAGAGGGGCCTCTAGAAGGGAGAGCCGAGCAGTGGGTGTTACTTGTGCCCTTGGGACCAGCTGCAGTGATGGGGCTGGACCTTGTTCCGTTATCCTTCCCCTTGTAACCTTTCCCGGGGGAAGAGATCAACTTAGCTCCTCGAGAAGCTGCGCCCGTGGGTCCCCGTGGTTTATGGGGTGGGCTGGAGTGGACGTTGCAATGCGCCACCCAGATGTCCTTCAGGAAGGAGGAACTTGCTGCCCTGGCTGCTGGGAGTGGGGCTGCCTCCCCGCTGAGTGCTTCCCCCAAGGTTCCCGGGGCTGAAGGAGCTGCCACATCTAGTTACACCTCTGTCCTGGGGGCGCCCACACCCAGCCCAAGGGTAATGTGGGCCCGCAGGCCCTCTAGCCTCAGCCCTGGACAGATCTAAAGAGCCACTCCAGCTCCAGAGCCCCTGCAGGACTGGCATCAAATCCCTCATCCCATCCTGCTGCCCTCTCTCATAGAGGTGTTACTCTCAAGGCTACCTCCACTAAGACTTCTGAATGCAAATCTCCATTTTAGAGTCTGTTTCCTGGGGAATGAGACCAAAGACAGGATCATCTAGGGCTGAGTCTGGCATATTTTCATTTCTAAGTGTGAGAGTATAGCCAGGATGATTTCATTTCTTAAGGCCACTTCCGTCCTACAGTCTCTATCCAGGTACATCCTTTCCTCTTCCCAAACCTTTTGAAAATACCTTTCTTGAAAAAAAAAAAAATTGCTTACCTAAAGTCTCGGACACACATCCCATAATTTCAGTCACTCTCAGATATCCCACAAGTGAAACTGTTCTTGCCACTCCTCCCATCCTCTGCCCATGGCTGTTGGCTGGCACTCAGCCTACAGTTTTCCCTCTCTCATCTTTTCTGCTCCGAGTTCTGCTTTATCTCTTCCTGTGCCAGGACCATCACCTTTGCTCCCTGATGACTTGGGGCTCGGGGCAGGGGAGGTCGGAGAAGGAACAACGTCCAGGTTGGAGGGTGGGATTCGGAAAACAATCCTTTACCCACTCCCGTAGGGCTGTTCCATGAGCTCAGACTTCCCTAAGTGGCACCAGGGATGGGACCAGAGTGCAAGGTGCGTATCATTCTCCAGGAAACCACGCTATGCTGAGTTAGGCGGCCCTGACTTAGAAGGACAACTTCCGGTCAGCGTTTTCGAATCCACATCTGGCTCCATCCTGCTACCTACCTCTTTCAGGTGCTGTGGAAGAGAATTCCTTGGGGGGATGGCATGCTTGGCCTTCCTGTAAACGCACCGCAGCAAGACGAAGCAGCCAATGAGCATCAGGAGGGTGGTGCACACCGAGGCTCCCAGGACCCCGGCCACGATCCAGGAGGGGGTGATCTCTGCAGGGACAAGGGGCTGGGTCATGTTCTCGTCAGGCACAGATTGGCTGACAGTGACCGTAACACTATTTTCACCATCACAATCCAATGGTAACCCCTGACCGTTGGGGGGACCCACATGTTTGTCTCGGAGGATCCAGAGGTTTCCAAGTCTCACTCTTTCCTGTCTTCCTCCAAGTTGGGTTTCTGGCATGATTGCTGATACACACAAAAAGCAGCAGCCACAAGAACTCTGATCCACTTTATCTATTCACAGGGTAGCAATCAGCTCCCTGGTGGGGATAAAGCCCTTCTGCCTTGAAGCAGAAAACTGGGCTCCCTGGGCCCCAGAGCCCCAGTGAAACACACGCGCGCTACAGCGTTCTGAAGTGAGAACTGCACAGATGACCCCACCTGATCGCCTGCACTCAGAGACCTCCCCAACAGCTAGTGTGGTCACCAGCAGCCTAAGGCTGAGCTCTGGGACCACCCAGCACCCCGTTGAGCTCCACTCTGGAAAAACTCAAGGCTACCAAAAGAATTCACCTTTGTTCTGCCAACTCCTGACCTTCCTTTCTTAGTGCGTTTTCACAAAAAGCTCAGGACTGTACATCTTTCCTCTGTCCCTTTGGGACCTACATGTATCTCCTACAACCAAGGAGCGTCCTTCTCAAGGACCTGAAAGCCATTTCTTTGAAATGTCATCATCGGGAAGGAACGAGCCCCCGTCTAAGAGTTCCAGTGGGACCTACCCTGGCATGGTTGGTGACACTACGATGAACCCCTGGGGGACAGTGCCTGGGTCTCCTTGGGCCTCCAACCCAGACGTTTTAGCATCTTAGACAAGGACATTCCACAGGCACACCTGGTTGATGGTGACAAAATTCAAAGGATGCTTTTGTGACTCACCAAGAGGGGGAAATGGGGAAAGAGAGCAGACACTGTTTTACACAGGCTGTGAATTGTGGGAGAATCTAGTGATCAACAACCTCTATATAAGGCTCTCTAACTTGTTTCAGTCTGTCTGATCATGCTGCCAGGTGGACTCCCTTTCTGTTTCACCCACAGGGAAACGGTGCCTTCGTTTACCTATGGGATTGATCTGTAGGCAATGGGCTTAGATGTTACTTCCTTCCTGTCATTTACTAGCTGACCAACTTTGGGCAAGTTACTTCACCTCTCTGGACCTTCATCTCCTGTCTCTGAAAGGGGAGAAGAGCCTTTCAATGCTCTCATTGAAAACTTGTGAGGTTTAAACGAGAGAACTATGTTTAAAAAAATCTAAAATGATGTTTGACAAAAGCAGATTTTCAGTGGGCTATACTTTTCCTTTCTTTTTAAAAAATATTTATTTATTTTTGGCTGCGTTGGGTCTTCATTGCAGCGCGCGGGCTTTCTCTAGTTGTGGCGAGTGGGGGCTACTCTTCCTTGTGCTGTGCAGGCTTCTCATTGCGGTGGTTTCTCTTGCTGCGGAGCATGGGCTCTAGGCACGCGGGCTTCAGTAGTTGTGGCACCCGGGCTTTAGAGCACAGGCTCAATAGTTGTGGCACATGGGCTTAGCTGCTCCGTGGCATGTGGGATCTTCCCGGACCAGGGACCGAACCCGTGTCCCCTGCATTGGCAGGCGGATTCTTAACCACTGCGCCACCAGGGAAGCCCTACTTTTCCTTATCTTTTAAAAAATGTTTGGATTTTGTCACTTAATGGGTGATCACTTAAGAGTCACGAAATATTTGAAATAGTTCTCTTTTCGGTCAAAGTGTGTGTCTCATGCCATGTTTCATGACATAAACCTTAAGGAATATTTAAATGTATGATTTTAATAATGTCCTTATTAATAATGGTAATGACATCTAACCCATATTGTGGGCTCACTCTGTGCCTGGCGCTGTCCTGGGAGACACCCTTTGATTCCCCTCATTGTGCAGACGAGGCGGCCAAGCATTAGGCAGTTCAGGATGCGCCCCACACCACTCGTTACATTGGAGTTCACAGCAGGGAAGGACGGGACACAGGACAACTGGGCATGTACTCAGGCTTGGGGAAAGCAGTTGGCAGGTGTTTAGAGGAAAGAGGGATGATTCCAAGGTCAGGGATTCTAGTGGTTCAAGCTGGATGGGGATTCCCAAAGCACAGAATTCTGATTCAAGCACAAATGATTCATGAAAGGAATAAAAAGATAAGCTCTTGTTATATAACGGTGCTGTTGAGAGGCTTAGCCATGCCAGGAGGAACACAGGCAGGTCGACTCAGCCTCAGATAGAGGTGTGGCACTAGACAGGGAACTACAGAAAAAGAAAGGAGACTGACAGAGAATTCCCTCCAGAGAGACAGCAAGACTTTCCATCTTCTATATGGCTCTGCACTCCTGAGAAAATTTGCTTAATATGATTGTAGAACAGCTTCGGATGACACTGAAAAGATCACGTGCCTGGGTGAGGTGAAAGATTCCTAGACTCAGGCAAGTAATTTGTGCATTTACAAAACGAGGGAAAAAAACCCAACAACAAGATTCAGGAAACTCCAGGCTGGAAAGCTTGATGTGATATCCAGAAAAAAATACAAACATTCTGGAATGGATGGTTACGTGGCTAATTACAAATACTTAAGACAGATAAGGACAATAACAAAAAATAATAACATGAGGACACTGAGAAGAAATTAGCTCAAAGTGGCTGCCTTTCCTTTTTTGGATAGGGTTACTTGTTGGTAAATTATGGCACATTATGGGCTGTTTTTTCCCAAGCTGTTTTCCTTGGAATGCTCATCCTCAAAAAAGATGTTGAAAGATCAAATACGCGGGCTTCCCTGGTGGCGCAGTGGTTGAGAGTCCGCCTGCCGATTCAGGGGACACGGGTTCGTGCCCCAGTCCGGGAAGATCCCACATGCCGCGGAGCGGCTGGTCCCGTGAGTCGTGGCCGCTGAGCCTGCGCTCTGCAACGGGAGAGGCCACAGCAGTGAGAGGCCCGCGTACCGCCAAAAAAAAAAAAAAAAAAAAAAAGATCAAATACGCAAAAAATGCTAATACATAGGGTGACTTTTCTGAGAGAGAAATGTGGCGTACCATCATTTCCAAGCACATCTGACTACCAGGCTTTTGTTTTGAGAAATATCCCATAATCACTCACGGGACACAGTTGTGACAATGCTGCACTTGGCACTGGGTGTCAATTTCAGCTGATATTTGCCAAAGTCTTTCATGGTGACTTGGTGGACAGTAAAACAAAATAGCTTACATAATAGTCTACTATATTCAGATGGATTGGTGACCAATAAGCAACTAGTTAAGTGGTCTAGAGGAAGGTATATCCTAGACACACCAACAGTTTAAACAACAAACTGGTAAGGATCCTGAACCTCCTACCCGCAAAGCAGTTGATGAGAGAAAGCAAAACAGGGAGAGAAATATGTTCAATGACAAAAACCAACATTCACGAAGAACTTGATAAGCTGAAATGATGAATCACTGTGATGGCAGCACTGCAACTGCCTCAGAACTGCAGTGACACAGAAGACGAAAAGTTTTGCTCTCTCTCCGGAGGGAATTTGTATTTCTGTAGCCCCCAGATCAGCACCTTGCTTCCAGGAGGGCCTCCGTAAATGAAAATGGTCAGGAGCGGACCTGCATGTATGCATCCTTTTGTGGTCTGAGCTGGCAGAACCTCTGGGCATCCTTAAGGAACAAAAAGGCCCCAAAAGCCCTGACGTTTGTACACAGACATCTAGGCCACAAGTTTTTATCATTCTGTACGCCAATGCAATGCATCCGTACAAAATTACTCAGTGTCTAGGCCAACTGGTACCCATCCCTCCCTCTTTTCCTCCTTCCCTTCCTCCTTCCCCATGTTTTTTTTTTAAGAAACACCAAGCGTGGAGGCACTCTGCTAGACACTGGGGTACACATCATATGTGGGGGACTGTGCTGAGGTCCTGAATTCACGAGGAACCCTAAAACCAGCTTGCTGAGGACAGTGAAGGGGTTTCCAAACTCTTCCCATCATGTGCCTGAAGGAACTGGAGAGGCGCAGCCTCGGAAGGAAAGGCTTCTGGCAGGGGGTGTCGGGGCTCGACCTTGGCTGGGTGGGCTTGGGAGGACTGAGACTTGCTTCAGGGAGCCCGAGAGGACAGAACAAGCACACTGGAGGCGGACACGTGGAGGGAGACCTCAGCTCCCCGGACGGAAGGATCTCCCATCAAACCCTTTGGTGTAGGAGTGAACGTGCTGCCTCAGAAGGTGGGGTCTCCTTCCCAGCATGAGGCGGTCAGTCGCGGCTGAACTGGGTGGGAGTTTGAGCTGGATGATGATCTCTAAGGAGCCTTCCGGCCCTCACACTCCCGGGAGGTCTCTAAAGCTATTTAAGATGCTCAGAGGAGGGACTTCCCTGGAGGTCCAGGGGTTAGGACTCCGCGCTTCCACTTTAGGGGGTGTGGGTTCGATCCCTGGTCGGGGGACTAAGATCCCACAAGCTGCATGGTGCCCTCCCTTCAGAAAATAGATGCTCAGAGGAGACAGAACTGCAGACGGTGCATCTCGAGACTCACCGTCAGCGGTTGTTTGCTCACAGACAGGCTCACTCCACTCCCCGGTTTTGTTCTGATCAGGAAGAAACCCTCGAACTTGAACACAGTAAGTTGTCTGTGACTCAAGATTTCGGAGGACCTCGAAGTCATACTGACCAGTAACTGGAAACTAGTAACAGAGACAAAAATAAGAACATGCCTCAACAGTGAAGGGATGTCATCTTTTCTTCCCCCCCACCCCCCGCCCCACTTACTGGTTATAATCTTTCCTTCAGGCTCAAAATAGGAGGACGAAGGAAGCAGGTGCTCCTCCTGGGTCGTCTCAGGGGCCCCGGAGATCATTCTGAGGTCGGGGTGGGCAGGGCAAGGACTGATCATGGTCCTGCCAAACCACCTCATGCCCTGAATTCTCCAGTTTAAATGACACGCAAGCCATCCCACTTCCTTTTTTTAAAAAAATAAACCAGTTGTATGGGTTGAATTTCACCCCTCCCAAATTCGATGTTGAAGTCCTAACCCCTAGTGCCTTCGAAAGTGACTTGGTTGGATAGAGGGTCTTTACAGATGTAATCAAGGTAAATAAGGTCATTAGCGTGGGCCCCAATCCAATACGACTGGTGTCCTTATAAGGAGAAAATTTAGACACACATGTGCACACAGAATGCCACGTAAGGATGAAGGCAGGGATTGGGGTGATGCCTCTATATACTAAGGACCCAAAGATTGCCAGCACCCACCAGAAGCTGGGCGAGAGGCCTGGAACAGGTCCTTCCTCATGGTCCTTAGAAGGAACCAATCCTGCTGACACTTTGATCTTGGACTTCCAGCCTCTAGAACCTTGAGACAATACATTTCTGTTGTTTCATCCACCCAGTTTACAGTACTTTGTTAAAGCAGCCCTGGCAAATGAACACACCAGTCATCTACAGTAAGACTCAGTGTGATTTTCAGGCGAATGAACACACAAGTCATCTACAGTAAGACTCAGTGTGATTTTCTAAGTCCAGAGCATGTTCCTGACAAGGCTGCCTGGGGGTCTCCTCTGAATCACTTCTCCATTCACGAATCTGAGCTGCCCGCCCCCAAGCGGCTCAACTCCCCTTGAGGGCACACCCCTCAGCCTAACTCTGGTGGGGGCATCCCAGACTCATCTTAGTTTAATTTAAATATATCATCATTGATGATGTATTTCTGAATTTGAGAAACCAAAATAGTTTACAGCAAAATAAAGGGAATTAAAAGAGTACATACTGCCTGTATTTCCAGCATGGTTACAATTTCCTCACAGAAGGGCCTTATGAAAAATCTGTTATGTGAATAGGAGCTGCAATAGAAAGTGAGCACAGACTCTGTTTTTACTTTAGTAATTGGTTACTTTTCTTTGGGGACTGGGCCTGCTGACAGCTTGATTCCTTTATTGTATAAGAAGCTAAGCTCACTGAAGACGAGAATTGGATTTTACCCATTGAAAACATGAAGAGTACAGTATAACTTCCAATCATTAAAAGCAGAAATAAAACCAAAAAACCCCTGGCTTTCATTTCCAGGAACCCCATACTTCTAAAACCTTACAATGCATTTTTTTCAAGGCTAAACTCAGAGGCTGACACGTGAGAAGCATACATGGAAGAGGGTGGCACGGATGTGAGGGCTTTTCTAGCCTTTTTTTGCTTTTGGACAACTTCTGATTTTTTCTCACTTTCTTCCATCAGGAAGAAAGAATTTCTAAAAGCTTGTAATGCTCTTAGCTCAGAGACCTAATATGGCACTCTCTCAGAGACACCTGCATTCTAAAGGGAACCATTTAATCTTATTTCTTTCAGACTGCTATAACAATACCAATGACTGGGTGGTTTATCAACATTTATTTCCCACAGTTTTGGAGGCTGGGAAGTCCAAGATCAAGGCACTGGCGGATCTGGTGTCTGAGGAAGGCCTGCATCCTAGTCCATAGCTGGGTCTTCTCAGGAGTCCTCACATGGTGGAAGGGGCAAGGGAGCTCTCTGGGGCCTCCTTTATAAGGGCACTAATCCCATTCATGAGGGCTCCACCTTTATGACCTAACCACCTCCCAAAGCCTCCTACTACCATCACTTTGGGGATGAGGTTTCAAAGTATGAATTTGCAGGGGAGTGTGGGTGGGGTGGGGAGAGGGGGAAGGGAACACAAACACTGAGTCTATAGCACCTATAAACTGGTAAAGGTGACCCTGCAGGCACAGTGAGGGAGGCACTGGGGAGCAGTCAGCCTTTCTAACACTCTGTGTGTCACACCAAAGACTTCCACGCTGCAGGCAGAGTGAAGGCACAAATGAGTAACCATATGCCTGTCCTGAGGGCATATTCTAGGTAAGAAGCTAAAGAGATAAACTGGGTTTTGAATTTCATGCCTGGGGCAGGAGGCACTCAGGCCTGGTAACTGTGGAATCTGATCCTTAATCACAGTAGGCTGCTAGCTCCAGGAGTTATCTTCGCACCCCAGACTTTAGCAGGGACACTTGCATTTGATAAGTGACCATAAAACTTTCTGTGTTGCTTCCTAGGCACACAAATCCTGGGGTCTTGACTATAAGCAAAATCATCTATTCTGTGAAGAAGGCAGATACCCTAGGTCAGTTAATGAAGCATTTTTAAAAACTGTAGTTGAGGGGCTTCCCTGGTGGCGCAGTGGTTGAGAGTCCGCCTGCCGATGCAGGGCACACGGGTTCGTGCCCCGGTCTGGGAAGATCCCACATGCCGCGGAGCGGCTGGGCCCGTGAGCCATGGCCGCTGAGCCTGTGCATCCGGAGCCTGTGCTCCGCAACGGGAGAGGCCACAGCAATGAGAGGCCTGCGTACCGCAAAAAAAAAAAAACCAAAAAAAAACAACTGTAGTTGATATACAATATCTTATTGGTTTCAGGTGTGCAGCATAGTGATCTGACATTTATATACGTTATGAACTGATCAGAACAGAGCATTTTTGGGGGGGGGAATTAACTTGAGATTTTTGGGGGGCTACATAGTATGTAGATATAAATTTAATTACATCATTCCTCAGACAATATACATGGGTGACTCTTCCCAAACGCTTGAGAATCAGTGATAAAATCAACATTTAATACAGAGGAGATAACATATGCATAACTTAACTTACGTAAAATATACGGAAGTTAGTTTAGGACCACAGATGGCATTCAACTCAGAAGCACTAAGTGTAAGAGTTGAACAAAGATGAATGAAAACAGTCTTAACACGTCTACACAAGGGGACGGGAACCTCACGTATCGACCATACCCATTGTTCAGGTAATGGGACAAGCTTACTTTTTTCATTACGTCATTAAATTCCTCAACAATCCTATAAAGTAGGTTAGTATCCCCACTTTATTATTTATTTATTTATTTATTTATTTTGCGGTACGCGGGCCTCTCACTGTTGTGGCCCCTCCCGTTGCAGAGCACAGACTCCGGACGCGCAGGCTCAGCGGCCATGGCTCGCGGGCCCAGCCGCTCCGTGGCATGTGGGATCTTCGCGGACCGGGGCACGAACCCGCGTCCCCTGCCTCGGCAGGCGGACTCTCAACCACTGCGCCACCTGGGAAGCCCCCCACTTTATTAATGAAGTGGATTATATGCCCATTTTGCAGACCTGAGAAGCTGAGGTCAAGAATGTGACTAGAGTCACACAATGGCAGGGGCAACGTTCCAACAGGGTCTTTCCACTCCCAGCCCAAGTTGTGAAAGGCACTGTCCCTGGAAGAGGAGGAAAGCAATGGGGAAAAGTGGGGTCAGTCCAGTAAAATGTGACACCCACCATGCATCCAGGGCTAGGGCTGCCCTGGACGCGGACTTGACTATCCTGTGGTGTACTGGGGCCTCATGCCATGAAACAGTAGACATTCACTGATCACCTGATCCCGCTGACTCCAAGTTCCGCCAGCCAACAGCTAAGTCAGCTCTGCCTTCTCAGGCAACTTCCCTTTGGGAAGAGAAAGCCCTGAGCTCCTGCACCAGCACCCAGGAACTCTGCTCTGTGCATTGCCCTTGTGGACTGGGAAGCAGGACCTGATATACCGGCCATCCCCCACAGTGGGAAGCTTCTGGAGCTCAAAGAACCAGGCCTGAGATCCTCTGGACCAGCGGTCCCCAGCCTTTTTGGTACCAGGCACCAGTTTCGTGGAAGACAATTTTTCCAAGGACCGGGGGCAGGGGGGTGGTTTCGGGATGATTCAAGCACATTACATTTATTGTGCAGTTTATTTCTATTATTATTACATCAGCTCCACCTCAGATCATCAGGCATTATTAGAACCTGGGGGTTGGGGACCCCTGCTCTGGACCATAAGGTGCTGACACCTGGCAGAGCCTCCCTCCAACCAACACTGAGCAAAGGAGAGGGAGCTTACATCTGCAATGCGTGTGATTCGCCGTGCTTACCTTTTCGTCTGAGCCATTTTTCCAATATTGCACATGATAAGTCCATGAGTTATAAATATTCCTCATGCTCCATGTTTCAGGTTCATTCTTAATTTTCGGGGCTAAGAAACGCATATGTAAAGAATTAGCAAGTGCTTCTACTCGGATTCTGGGAGGTCCGATAATGGCTAAGTATGAGAACAAAGCAAAATGACAATCAAAATTCACGTGTTAAAAACATCAACATTTACTTTTTGTAACTGGGCAGACCAACGGGGCTACTGAAGTACTCTGCCCTGTGATACACTGCTGAGTTGACGCTGACAGACGTGGCTAAGGAGGATTCTTGGATTTTGTTTCTTAAAAAAAAAATAATAATCTTTTAATCTTTGCCTTCATTAATCAGGTTTAGTCCATTTATGTTTACTGTGATTTGATATATTTGGAATTATTCCAACTACATTACTTTGTGTTTTCTGTAAAGAGTCCCTTTTTTTTTTTCTAAATGGCTTATTCCTCTTTTTCTTTCTGTTGGGTTGAATTTTCTTTATTTCCATTGCTGGGTTGGAAACAACAGATGGTATTTCTATTTTTAGTGTTGAACCTATATAATTAAACCACTTTCCAGCAAATACATTTTCCAACAAAGTCTGAAGCTAGATCTTCCCAGACCACGGCTTGAACCCATGTCCCCTGCATTGGCAGGTGGATTCTTAACCACTGCGCCACCAGGGAAGTCCTGGGCAATCCTTCTAATGCATCTCTCGATCTGCTCTCTGGAGGGCTGCCCTTGAGTTTTGTTCATGAGATTCTTATCCTCCTTATTCTCTCAATTGCTATCTAGTGGTTTAATTAGTTTTCAATTCCTGATGTTCTAATGATGTTCATTTCATGACCTCTGGTGGGTCCCCATGACCTTCCAGCTCTAACCTGGGAATATTTTTTTCAATGCCGACCAGCCAGCCTGACCCAACCCATCTGCCATTAGTTGTATCCGTCCCTCTGTCCTTCATCCTGGGCCAGCTAGTCTTTCTGTCTCTACACCTGCCTAAAATCAGTCTTTATTCTTCTGCTGATTGTATCGCATTTCTTTAAGTCATGATTCCAAACTGACTTCCTCCTTCAAAATTCAACACACAAATCCTTCTAGTTTTTCTCATTAACAGCACTGGCCCCAACTCGTTTTTACCCTCGAGGCATTAAAGTCATCAAATTTATATTTAATTATCTTATTGCTTTATACCTATCCTGTCCTATCTCTCCCACAAACTTCTTTAAGGCCACAGCCCTCTTTATTACATTCCCTAAGCTCCTTGTGCAAGGCCATCCACTTGGTGGGCACTCAAAGAATTCTTGCCGACGGGCCATCCAAGGGGGAAATAATCAAGGCAAGATGATGACATAACAACAAAATAAAAACCAAGATGGCTTACTGTCATCCACAGGACAGAAGGTGATGTTTATCCAGTCTGAATGCTCGTCTTCAAATTGAGCCCTGACCCTCAAGGTGTGGTCACCATACTTGGAAAGACTTGAGAAATCACATTCCGTCAAGACAGTACTTGTGCATATATCTTGGAATTTCCTATAACTACAGAATCAGAAGAAATCATGAGAGTTCTAACCTCAGTCGCTCTGAGGCTGACTGGTTTCTCCTTATTCTGCTACCAAAAGATAATGGAGAAGAATGTGAGAAGAATAAACAAATTCTTTACTGTCAATTTCAAAGAATACTATGTATCATTCATACAAGCACTTTCCAAACTGTGCTCCATGGAACCTTAATGATCCTTGAGGTATCATAAGACATTTCAAAAATAATCCATCCCACAGTCAAACGATTTGGGGCAAAAACTGGGTGAGGCATGAATAGGTGTCTGTCTTCACAACAGAACTGCTCAGAGACTTTCATATCCTAATAAAACGTGTCTTTCCAAAAAGGGGTTGAGTATTCAACATATTTGACCAGGAAAGCTGCCTTCTTTGACTATGTATTTCTGAAACTTGTGGGGCATGGTTTGTGAAATGTTGATATTCACAGATTAGCCAAAATAAGTGTATCACAATGATTTCAAATAATGTCTTGTAAGTGACTATTGTTCAGTTACGCTGGAAAAATTATAAAATTCGTTGACCTCAGATCTCCAGCCCTGGCACCAACCCCTGAAGGGAGGGTGGCAGAAACATGAAGTGGAAGGAAAGGAATGTTTGAGGATACCTACCAGGTGCCTGTAACTTAACCTTACAACAGCCAAAGGAGCTATAATTAGCTCCACCTGATGTAAGGAAATCCAGGCTCTGGTCTTGCAAAAAGTGAGAATTTTGTCTGACTGGCACCATCCTGTCTTTGTGCCAAAACCAATCTGGCTACCCTAAGAGGTAACAATGAAGGTGATGGTGATAAAAATAGTAACAGCCAACCCTTGTCAAGCACGTAGGTGTCAGGTAGGGCAGTGATTTCGCAGTATTATCTCATTGAATTTTCACAACCCCAGGAGGGCGGAACTGACATCACTCCTATTTTATAGATGAGGCACAGGCATAGAGAGCCTAAGACACTCCCCCGTGGGACTTGGGTCGGCTTGACTTCAGAGCCCATTGCCTCAGGTACCACTCCACAGTCCACTGCACTCTTAGGAGGCAGAGATAATTGGGCTTATGCTATTACACTGTCTGCTTTTTTCACTTAATAGACCACAAACATTTCTCTAATCAATCAACTCTTCGTGGCTGCCTAACATCCCATCATTGGGGAAATCCAAGGGTCATTTCATGAAGGGGGTTTTCTCACATGTGGTCATTTCTTTCCATGCATTTAAACTAATGCATGAATTGGGTGGAACACAGAGTATTGCAAGAGTTGCTCTGCAATAACTTCCCTTTCACTAGGTCATTTTTATTGCATTTACAGATATTTTTCTTCCCATTAAGTAGCTAATAGGATCTATTCCCCATATTTACATCTAATTGTTTTAGATGTTTCCATATTAAAATCACCAAGCCATCCTCTGAAGTCCCCTCCACCACCGGCCAGCCCTACCCAATGTACACATACAACAAGAGTTTGTGCTATGCAACTGCTCAGGTTAAATTCTAATGAAACCTTTTCCAGAGCCACAGAAGGGAAATCAGATTTTTCAGGATCAAATTTCTTCCACACCCAGCACGTGTTTTGTTTTCCCCAGCACAGGCCATGCTTGGTCTGCACGTCTATGCTGAGGAGACCTGGAACCCAGGTATCCATTCTTGGTTATTGGGAGCTCTCATCTAAAAGACAAACACCTAAAACCAAACACCTCTACTCCAATGGCCAAGAAGCAAAGAACAGGACAACAAGAAATAGACCACAGGGGAGAGGGACAGGCAGAGAAGGAAAGTTCATTTTCCACAGTGAAATCCCGAGAGCTATCAAGACAGAGTGGAGAAAACACAGAGACGAAATTACAAAACCAGTCAGTGCTAGAAAATACACCACAGGAGAAAAATAAAGCTCGGAATGATGCTCATTTATTAAGTCCTTGGGGAAACTGACCAAACTGGAATATGGACTTAAAGGACTGTATCATTGGTGACGCTACCAAATTTGATAACTGTACCACAGCGATGTAAAAGGTTAGCCTTGCTCTTATGAAGTACACAATGAAATATTAAGGGGCAAAAGCAAGAAAATGTGGCGAACCTTAAAAGTTGGTGAATATAGGCTCTTTGGAAGTTCTTTGTATTATACTTGAAATTTTGAAATGTTTTGTTCCCTGGGAATTATTTCGAACTAAAAAGTTTTAAAAAAACATGAACGAGGATGATCTTATTCATCTTTCTCCTTCTTCTCTGACTGAGCAGGCCTTGGATATGTTTGTAAAATCAAGGCCAGGTGGGAGGAGTGTGGGATCCACGGCATCTGAGACCCCCAATTCCTCCCTCCTCGCTGAAGGAGTTGACTGCCTGTGACAAAGTTTCTGAGTCACACAGGAAGGTATGCGGCTCACTGGCCTTTGGCTTCCTGTTGCTGTCTGCACCTGGCACAAAGGTGCGTCATCTGCACTCCAGCCTGTGGCGTACTGTGGCAGGCTGCCAAGGGAGGGCTGGCACAGGGAAAAACCGACAGGCCGGGCAGGTCCTGGGAGGTCAGAGCACCACTGAGGCAATAGTGGTTGGTGATACCCTTCCTTCATAAGCATCTGCCGTCTTCAGAGGACACAGCCAACAGCCAGCAGCTGTCTTACATTCAATTTCAGAGTAACTGAGTGCAGATCATATGCAAATGATCTGCACCCCCCCAGTACTGGGGTGTGAAGTTTATAACCTACTGGAGGGGGTCGGTGGTAAGCAAGCAAGGGGCTTCCTGCCTGCTTTGAATACCTCAGTTTTCTTGGATAGCTTCCACTGTTGACTTCTAGCAATACTACTCTAATAACTGGAAGATGGTCACCACTGGCATTTGTCTCTTAAAAAACATTAATAGTGACACGCCCGATATGTTCGCATTGCGGTAGGCTGCCACGGTGGCCGATGACACTCACCATCTACGTGATAAAATGTCTGTCACACCATGAACCATCAAAAGAGAAAGAAAAAAGGATTTTACTTGTCTGTTTTCAGAGAACAGAACTTTCACAAGAATTTCTGGGATAGAAAGAAGGCCAGGAGAGAGGCTCCCCCTGGGCTGTCAAGGTCACTGGGGTGACAGCAGTCAGACTCTCTCCTTGGTCTGGCCCAGTGACCAGCCCAGCCAAAGCCACCATCCTCTGCCAAGAGCGCCCCAGACTTACCTTTGGTACTGAGCTGTGAAAGTCAGATTCCCCTTGGGAAAAGCAGGCGACTCCCACTGTAGAATGTTCCTGAAATTAACTGAATTCATTCTGACATTTTCAGGAGGTGGCACCATTCCTAATGCTGTAAAAATAAAGGGAAAAAAGTTGGCAACTCTCTTCCTCTAAAAGGCTGTCCTAGAAAATAACCATATCCAGTACTCAGGTCTTCCCTATGGCTCCAGGTCCTCAAATGGGCATGTGGGTGAAGGAGACATGCTTTAGCTGTGCTGAGGAGTCTGGATTGTATCTGAAGAGAAGAAATTGCTAAGGGGAGGAGGATAGTAAGAGTGAAGTGGGGATGGCTGAGGGTGACCTGGATTTGGGTGGTGGTAGAAAGGTGTGAAGGGGTGGGTAGACGGATTTTAGATATATTTCCAGAGGTATACAATCTAGGCTTCCTGATACATTTGGTGTGAAGAAGTAGATGTTAATATCCATTTCTGGCTTAAGCACCTGATGGCCTGACTGGGGCTGGGGACAGGGAAATCAAGAATCCCAGTTTAGAATCTGCATTAGGTTTGAGATGCTGAAGGATACATAAGTCGGAATATCAGAGACAGCTGGGTGAATGAGCCTGGGGCACAGAATATAGATTTGGGCTAGAGACATAAATAGTTGTTAAACTTTTTAATGGAAAATGCCAAACATACACAAAAGTACAGAGAAGAGTATATTAAACCGCCACCAGCCCATCACCCAACTAATGCCAACAGATATAAATTTGAGAGTCATGAGCCCATAGCTGGTATTTAATGCTAGAGTTCTGCTGAAACCCCCCAAAAGGGAGAGTGTGGGGGAAGGAGAGAAGAGGGCTCGGGCATGAATTTGGCTGTATGGAGATCTGGTAGAGGGGGAGGATCCTAAATACAAACAGGTCGGTAGGTAGGAGGGAAACTGGAGAGCAAGGTACGCTGGAAGGCCAGGGATGAGTTCATCAGAAAGGAAGGAGGGATCCATAGTGCTGTTTGAACCTGGGCTGGCAATTTAGAGCACGACAGGAAGGGTTTCACTGGATTTAGAACTCAGAAACCATAGAGCTGCAGAGTTGAGGGGCAGAATTCAGATCTTGGGGTGCTGGGGACTTAGTGGGAGGCCCTGACGACCCGCCGAGGCACTTAGTCACTTTGAGGGCGCCGCAGGGGTCCGCTCAGGGGTAGTCTTTGGGGCCATCGCTGCCCGACGTCGTAGCCGGGCCTCCTGGTTCCCGAGCGCACCTCGGGTCGGGACGCAGCGCCACGGCGGGGCCGGGTCTCCGCGCAGGCAGCCCGGCTTGGGAAGCGCGCTGGGCGCGCGATTGAGCCGACACTCCGGAGGATGCCCGGCGTCCCCTCCCCGCAGACCCCTCACCTGACACCAGGAGGCAGCCACCCAGCCAGCTCCGGAGGCTCTGCGCCATCGTCGCGCATGGACCCCGGGAGGGCGCTCGGGCATCCGCCGGGCACCGGGGTACGCGCCCCTAAGCGCGCTTCCGCGCCAGCATAGGGGAGCTCCGGCCCCACCGCCCCTAGGCTGCTTCCGGGAACCAGCGGGGCGGGGCGACACGAAGCCCCGCCCCCCTCGGACACCAACACCCCCCCCCCGTCTGTCTCGAGAGGCCGCTCTCACCCGATTGGCAGGGGCAGGTGCAGAGGGGGAAGGGTACTTTCCTCCTCCGGGCGAGTGGAAAACAGATTGCAAAACTGTACGTGCGGTGTCCCCATTATATTAAATGCATGCTTTGAAAGGAGCCGCAAGTTAAATAAATGCATTCCAACGCCAGCCCAGAGTTGATATCTGGATGCTGGTGGTTTACATCATGCAATATTCCCCAGGTTTTCTCGAGAACAGGCAGGCACCGCCTCTATAATCCCCTCTCCCCGCAAATAAACTGATTTTAAAGCACTCCATTAGCAAATCCAGTTTCAGAGGTTCTTCTTTACCGTAACTCCCCCCCTCCCCCCAGGGATAAGCAACAACACAAAGCCAAGTCATTTCTTTGGCAATAATCATTTCTTTCACAACACTGCTGAGAAAGGTTTAATTTCCTCTTTTTCAGCTTTGCAGTGGTGAGGTTGGAAGACCCAGAGCAGGGTAAGTACCAGGGGGTGTAAGACACTGCCTGACGTCTGTCGCTAAAACACCTCACATGAACTTGAACGCAGGGAGGGAGAATGTGCCTTTGGCCCCCATAGGCCACTGCACAGAGTTGGAAGGAGTTTTGTGCAACCTAGAGATGCCAGCAGAACCACACATCCGCTGCATATATATCCTGTCTAATAAGAGACAACTCTGAAGACATTCCCAAGTTTATATTAAAAAGCGTGTTTTCTTTTTTACCAACCTCCAACCGTTGTACAAAATTAAATCTTAAAATATGACACAGGGATTCTATCCCTCTCCCTTGTGCAAATGTTTCTGTATTGGTCACCCGCCCCGCACTTGGTGTTTCTGTCTTCCTCACTCAGATTGAGGAGGGTTGTGCAAGGGGCTGAGAGTTGAATTTTCAAGAGCGTAGGTGACAGAATATCATCTGGGAGGTGCCCAAGACTTGGCTGGACCTTCCCAACTTCTAACCCAACTCGAAGCGTGTGCTTCTGTTTCCTGGTGTGTGCCCCTCCTTTCTCTCCCGCAGCCCAGCCTCCCTCCTCTTTTTCTGCTGCTTTCCAGCTCTTCCCTGGAGCCTGTGGAAAACAATGCTGACTCCTGCTGCTATAATCCCTGCTCCTTACTCTGGGAAACAGGATGCAGAAACATTAAACATCCATGAGAATAAAGGGAATGGGCAGGGCCTTTTCCCTTCAAAGTAAATCACTTTGAACTGGTGAACAACGCACTGAATGATACCAGAATACTCTGTTTCCCACCTCCCCTTCCCCCAGACTGGGAATTTGCACAGATGATGTCACCAGTCTCCTAATCCTTCCCTCGGAGAACACTTGGAGACCCCAAAGGAGCAAGTGCGGGTGCTGGGAGGGACAGCACCGGAGGTAGCAGGCGTCCAAGTTAATTAAATATTTCTTGATTCATTCATCTCATTACATAACCATCCCCCATGTCAACATCCGACTGGGAAGTGTCACTTTTATCAGAAGGAGCATCTTCAGGCCACGGGTACTCCGCAGAGGGGCCGGGGAAGGGCATCTGTGTCCCTTCTCCACTGGCCACCAGAAGAAGGTTCGATCCTGTCTCGGCAGGGTCCTCTAGCACAACTGTCTCTTCTGGACCAGATGGTAACATTGGAGTGACTTCTGAGTCGTCGTTGTCCTCAAGGGCCCTCACGCACACAGAGTTCAAATCCACATTGAAGACAATTCTGTCCCCAGACCCCTCCGTGGGGCTGCTGTCCTCCTCGGAAAAGGGGTCCTGCAGCAGGTTCCCTCTCCCCTGGTAGCCCCTACTTGTGCATTCCGACTGCCAGGGGCTGGGCCCTGGTGCCATCAAGGCCTCAGCATCAGCCTCGGGCTCGGGCAGGTCACGCTCCTCAACAGCCGGGTCACTGCAGTCCTCCAAGGTGGCCGAGGACACAGAGGCGGGACACAGCCTGCCCGTTAGTCCGTGCGTGGTGTAACCACCTGCGCTTATTCGGGAGGCTGCTTCATTATCGCTGTCACTTTCATCATCATAATTATAATTCCACACTTTCTTCTTTCTGTTGATGTGAATGACCTCCATGGTAGCCACTTTTTCCAACGAAGGCAGCTCGGGAAATACCCAGACTGACAATTTATAAAACTTCTTTAAAAAAAAAAAAAACAACAGAGGATATCAATTCTGAGTGTTTGTTTTTTACTTTTTGTTTGTTTGTTCTTTACTTTTTGACATCATAAAACATAATGAGGTTAACTACACAGTGATGGGGAAGGTGGTAATGAGGGCGATGACAACAACAACAATAATGGCTAATGGTTACATAGGGTTTACTATCTGCAGGGCACTGCTTTTAGTAATCTACACACGTTATAATTCATTTTACCCTCACAACCGCTCTATGAAGTAGGCTTATTACTATTCTTATGCCCACCTAACAGATGAGAAAATGAGGCAGAGAGGTTAAGAAACTTGCCCAAGTTTCACAAGTTTCAGGAATACTAAGTGGTGGAGGCTGGGTTTCAAACTAGGAGGTTGCCTGCAGCAGAGACTGGCCCACTCCTTCCTACTGCTGTTTTCTCGCTGCTTCTTGCTTGTCAGGGGAATCTATCATTTAGTCTGGATAGATTTCAGCCCTGGATTGCTGACATTCTTAAGGGTATCAAGGAACTGTGAGTAAGGAGAGATTCTAGGGAGCCAATTCCACTGGGGTCAAAGCCCTCTGGACTGGAGGACCTTAAAGAGGCAGATGACCCCTAAAGGGTCAGAGATGAGAAGAGCAGGGAGACTGCAGCTTGCTCTGATCCAGCACCTCCAGGACACAGGTGAAGTGGGCTAAGGAGACTGGCTACAATGGGGTCATGCTGAGGAGGGTGGTCACGAGATTCCTTTCACAGACCTGGAATCATCAATGACATCCTCCTCCTCTCTGTTCTCTTGCTCAGGCTGCCCAATTTGACAAGCCTACTCTTCCCTGACTCTATCCAGACCTAGCCTTGGGATGAATTGTTCCATTGGGTTGTTCATCATTTTTCTTATTGATTTATGGGGGCTCTATATATAATCTATAATCTAGATGCCAATTATTTGTTGATTATTTATGCTACATGTAATTTCCCCCAGTCTCTGGTTTAACATTTTACTCTCTTTATGATAACATTTGATGGAAAGAAGTTCTCAATTTTAATGTAAGAAGATGTATCACTTTTCTTTCTTCATGGTTTCTGCTGAATCTTCCTTGCCCCAAAGTAAGAATCTCCTTTATTGCCTTCTAAAACTTTTAACAGTTTTGCCTTTTGCATTACAGTCTTTAATAAGCCTGAAATTGATGTTTGTGTATGGTGCGAGGTAGGGATCCAATTTCATTTCCCTCCATATAGATAACATTTATTGACCTGTCAATCCTTTCCCCATTGCAATTCCTACTTGTCATTAGTCATGTTTCCACATATGTGGGTCTGTTTCTGGGATCTCCATTTGACTAGATCTTTGTTAATGCTTTTCAATAAGGTTAGATAATTTTCTCCACAATGGGCTTCTGACATCTTCTGTTAGATATTTTCCTTGTTTTTAAGATATTTTTATTACCATTGTAATGGCATTATAAAAACGGTATGTTTTCATTTAAATTGCATTATTCCATTTAACTGTATGATTCCAAGTTCAAAACCAGGTAAAACTAATCTATGCTGTTAGTAATCAGGAAAGTGGTTATCCTGGATATGGGCAGTTGACTAATAGGTAGGAGAGACTTCTGGGGAGGCTGGTCATGTTTTCTTTCTTGATCTGGGTGTGAGTTATGTGGGTACATTGAGTTTGTGAAAATTCACAGAGCTTTTGCTATGATTTGTGTACTTAATTTCTTGGATGTTGAGAAGCAACTTATATAAAAATATATTTGTTTTCTAAGTGATTGTTGCTAGTGTATAAAAACACAAGCATTTTTATATTGATTATTTTGTGTGTAACACATTGCTAAACTTATTAGTCCTAATACTTCGTCTCTAGATTCTGAATTTCTTACTTAGCCCATCATATCATCTATAAATTATCATTGTCTCTTCCCCCATTTTTCAGACTTTAAGCTCCATAAGGGCACATTTTTTTGTTTGCTTTATTCACATCTAGATCCCCAGCGCCTATAACATGTGGACACACAGTAAATACACAACACATATTTGTTAAATGCAAAAGAGGAGAAGGGGGTGGAGGGGAGGGGGATGGGAGAGAGAGAAAAGACAATGTTTAAAAATTTTAATATCTGTTCTCGATTAAACATACATACACAAACATACTAGACCCAGGGTGTTCTGTTTTACTATTCCTAGAGTTTTTACTTAAACACAGAGTAACAATTTTTAATGGAGAAATACCAGGCAGACATAAGATAACAATACCTCCTGTCATTACTTGGGGTTAACACAATAACAGGTATAAATATAATTGGCATATAATTTGGGTGCATTTTAAGGATGGGAAGAGCCCCAGGGAGACCTGGGAGGAGGGTTAGTAATGAGTTTAGGTAATTCAGGCAGAAGATTACCCAGGAGGTGATGGGTGTGGTGCTAGGGGCCTTTATATCTCAAGGCTGCATGAGAAATATGAATTGGAGTGGGATTTACCTAAGACCTCAAGGCCAAAGCAGTACATGGCCAACAGAAGAGTTGGAGTAAAGGCTGCGAGTAAACTTGCAACTGAACACTAATGTAAAAGATTCAAAATACACATTGTTAAAGATACAAAGATAAAAGTTACACTGATAGATTAAAAACCAACCATTCTTGCAATACAGGGATCACAGTGTCGATGAAATCCAACACAGAGCAATTTACTTCTCATAAGCTACAACCAAATGCCATCTAGGTTCAAATACTAATTGTAATTAAAAACTCCAAAAGCACCCCTCCCCCCAAACAATCCTTCCCCCAACCCAAGCTGAACAAATAAGAACATGAAAAAGAAGAGTACATTATCCATAACAAAGAATGAAATAATGCCATTTGCAAAAACTTGAATGGACCTAGAGTTTATCATATTAAGTGAAGAAAGTCAGAGAGAAAGACAAATATCATATGCTATCACTTATTTGTGGAATCTAAAAAAAAATGATACAAATGAACTTATTTACAAAACAGAAATAGATTCATAGACATAGAAGACAAACTTACGTTTACCAAAAGGGAAAAGGGACAGGGGTGGGAAGAGATAAATTAGGAATTGGGGATTAACATAAACATACTACTATGTATGAAGTAGGTAAACAACAAGGACCTACTGCATAGCACAGGGAACTATATTCAATATCTTGTAATAACCTATAATGGAAAAGAATCTGAAAAAGGATATATATTCTTCCTGTACACTTGAATCACTTTCTGTACACTTGAAACTAACACAACATTGTAAATAAATTATACTTCAATTAAAAAAATTTTTAAGAAACAAAAGAATTAAAAAATAAAAAGACTACACTTTATCACCTGTGGAGGGATATTTATTTGTGGCTGTTAAAAAAATTAGAAGAAGAGGGCTTCCCTGGTGGCGCAGTGGTTGAGAGTCTGCCTGCCGATGCAGGGGACACGGGTTCATGCCCCGGTTGGGGAAGATCCCACATGCCGCACAGCGGCTGGGCCCGTGAGCCGTGGCCGCTGAGCCTGCGCGTGCGGAGCCTGTGCTCCGCAACGGGAGAGGCCACAACAGTGAGAGGCCCGCGTACCACAAAAAAAAAAAAAGAAAAAAAAAATTAGAAGAAGAAGAAGGTGAATGAGTTCAAACATAGAAAAATAAGATATTTCTGATAATTTTCTAATGTAGAAGGAAAGTGACAAGATAGGGAAAATGAAACATGATGGGCAAAGTGCTTGAGTCAAAACACATGAGGAGGTTTTAGAAATATGTAAGATCAATACCCAGACTTGGCTGAGTGCTAAAGGCTCTGAGCAGGAAGAATATACCTCAGGAAGCAGAGAGAAAATATGAAGACGAAATGGCTGGTTTCACTAACAATGAACACAAATAAGAGCAACTCTGGGGACAGTTATACTGTGATAAATGAACAAAAGTAGAAAAAATGATTAATTAATGCCAGCAGAGCTTTGGAGAAAGGTGTCCGTCTCTATGTTGACACTAGCATTATAAATTAATTCTTAATATTTTTATATAAGATAAATTCACTTTGTGTATCTATTCCATGGAAGTAATCCAAACTAAAAAGACAACCTGTATAAAAATGTTCATTGCATTATTCATAATGGCCAAAGACAGACATGAAGGGAAAAGAAATCAATCCAAATGCCCTACAGTTGAGAAATGGTTAAGGGAAAAAGGAGACATTAATAACAATGGAAAACTATGTTGATTATTGAAAATCATATGTGGACAAAGTATAAAAAGAAAGCAGATAATGCAAAATAGAGGTTTATAGGGATGGAAAAGAATCCAGAGTGATAAAACACCTTGATGTTTTGAGACAATGGGGTTTTCTTCTGTGTAAATATTTAAGCTTATAATAAAAATTCTTAAGTTAAAATGAAAAATAAAGACAGGAATTTAAAAAAATACCTACCAAAACTTTGGGGAAATCATTTCTTAAGCATATGTAACCGATCCGTTTCAGCATCATTACAGTGCTTATGACGACAGCAGCTATTAAAAACAGAGTAATTATTCCTCCTATTGTGGCAGATTCTGATGACTCTGTTGATGAAAAATTAAATGGCTTTATTTCAAAATAAATCCAGTAAACAGTTGTGGTTGGGAATAAATGTACATTGATCTGGTGGTGGAAGGGTTTATCAAGGGGGCAAAAGTTGGAAAAACTATTTTTAAATACCAAAGAATGGAGAGTAATCCAAGTATACATTTTAAAAAGTTGATAAAAATTCAGTTTTTAAAAGTAAAATTTCTTCCAGTTGATAATTATGCTCTATAACTGCACTGTCCAATATGGTAGCCACTAGCCACATGTGCCCATTCAAGTGTAAATTATCAAAATTGAAAAAAAAAACCCAACTTTCTGAGTCACACTAGTCAGGTCTCCAATGCTCAATAGGCAAAGTTAGCATGCACGGCAGGCAGGGAGGAGTAGAAAAGGGGAGTTTGTCTGAAGAAAACAACTGCGTCTCTCTGAAGCTGGACTTTGGCCATGCCAGGAGCCAAGAACTTGCTTTGTCCTGTTATGAGTTCTCCTTTAGTTTCTTGTCAAAATTACTTTTGGAAAATTTCAATTTTCTGAATGAAAATAGCTTTCTTCCATAAGTCCAACTGGACTGAGAAGAAATCAACAGTTACATAACTAAGGCTCTCTTAAATTTCCAGAAAGACTTTTCTTAATATTAATCCTATAGCCACAGCCTCAGGCAAAACAAACACAGGAGAGGAAAAAGTAAAGATGGCTCATATATTTTTAAAGTCTTTCAAAAGCTTAAAGAACAAACAGAAAGAAACTCAGTGAAGGTCTGCTCCCTCAAATGGCAGAAGATTCACAAACCCCTTTCATTCCCATCAAGAATGAATGGGTCATCTTAAAAAAATCTACACACAATACATGCTGGAGAGGGTGTGGAGAAGAGGGAACCCTCTTGCGCTGTTGATGGGAATGTAAATTGGTAAGACCATTACGGAGAACACTATGGTGGTTCCTTACAAAACTAAAAACAGAGTTACCATATGATCCAGCAATCCCACTCCTGGGCATATATCCAGACAAAACCACGATTAGAAAAGACACATGCACCCAATGTCCATTGCAGCACTATTTACAATAGCCAGGACATAGAAGTAACCTAAATGTCCATCAACAGACGAATGGATAAAGAAGATGTGGTACATATATACAATGGGATATTACTCAACCAAAAAAAAAAAAAAAAAAGAACAAAATAAATGCCATTTGCAGCAACATGGATGGATCTAGAGATTGTCATGCTGAGTGAAGTCAGGGAGAGAAAGACAAATACCATATGCTTATATGTAGAATCTTAAAAAAATGGTACAAATGAACTTATTTACACAACAGAAACGGAGTCACAGATGTAAGAAAGAAACTCATGGTTACTGGAGGGAAAGCGGGGGGAATAAACTGGGAGATTGGGATTGACATATACACACTAATGTATATAAAACAGATAACTAATGAGGACCTACTGTATAGCACAGTGAACTCTACTCAATACTCTGTAATGACCTATATTGGAAAAGAATCTAAAAAAGGGTGGATATGTGGATATGTATAACTGATTCACCTTGCTGTACACCTGAAACTAACACAACACTGTAAATCAACTATATTCCAATAAAAAAAAAAGAATGAATGAAGGCATGTCATATCAATGGCAGTTCTAGAATCAGATCTAGCCATAAAAGCACACCTTTATAATACAAAATGCTTACACGTATAGAGCTTACATTCCTGAAGAGGATTCTGTGAACCAAAGTGATTTCTTTGGAGAAGCAATGATGTCATGGAATTCTGACCCATGTGTCCACCCCTCCTCCTGCCCCAGTGAGTCACCTGAACTAGAATTTTGGTTTTGGCTCTGCTTCTAGGGAAGGTAGACAAGACACCACCCTATTTAAAAGAGACCTACCACCCTCTACCTGAAATTGCCCCCTCCCTGCACCCTTTCTGCTTAATTTTTCTCCATAGTACTTACCATCACTTAACACACTATATATTTTATTTTTTAGTCTTGTTTCTCTGTCTCCCAATATAAGCTCTATAAGCTCAGGAATTTTTATCTGTTTTGTTCACTGCTGTATCCCCAGTATCTAGAAAAGAATCTGGCACATAGTAGACCCCTGATAAATATATGCCAAATGAGGACTTCCTGGTGGTCCAGTGGTTGGAACTCCACGCTTCTACTGCAGGGGGTGCGGGTTCTATCTCTGGTCGGGGAACAGAGATCCAGCAAGCTGTGCATGCATGTGGCACGGCCAAAAAAAATTTTTTTTTGTCAAACGGATAAGCACAGCTTTCCCTCAGGACCTTACTGAAAAAAGCCAACCAATGAGTTTAATGTTTGACAAAGGGGAGACATTTCTCCAGCTCTCTGGACTAAATTGCCCCATATCAATACTGCTTTAAGATACCAGTGTTCACCACTGAGTCCCAGTTAAGTTAACTCTGGTCCCAGGTCATCCATCAAGAATTCCCCACCTGGTCCCTGAGTTTGGCTAGTTGAGGGTGGCTCACACGGCCAGTTTGGATAGTGAGAGGGGCCATGTTATATGAACCTACTTGGTTCCTGAAGTTTCAGACAAGAATTGGGACATGAAATGTTTGGATAGTGAGGCATACCTGTACTTTAACTGTCTCATGCAATGATAAAAATAATGGAGGTTGACAATATGCAAGATGATGTGTTCACACCAAGGAAACATGAAGTGATGGGACAGCATGCTGCTGCATGACCATTTCTTAGTGGGTGAAACAGAGAAAAGTCAGGGGAGAAGCTGAACCATCACAGAACAAGGATATCAACTTCCAAAGAAGCAGTGCCTTTAGTCAGGCTTGGATTCACCTAAGTGCAGACTGAGTTTCAGCAAACCACTGTCTGTCATGTCATATTACTGGGTTTTTTATTGCTGTGATATTGTGATTTATAATAAGAAGTACATATTTGGTCTTTGTCCCCAGTTCTGAAACCCTTAGAATTTCCTAAGTGATTAGAGCAAAGAAAGTGAAAGGAGCATTTTTTGTTATTCATAACAAGCCCCTCTCAACCTCACTTGGTTTACATTAAGGAGGTGATTTTTGGAAAGCCCCAGAGGATGGGCGCTGGTTGCCAGGGGAACCAACCCTGTGATTTAGAGAGTTGGAACTTTCAGCCCCACCCCTTGACCTCTGGGGAGGGGAGAAGTGGGAGGCTGACATAATTGCCAATGGCCAAGGATTTAATCTGTCATGTCTACACAAGCCTCCTTAAAAACCCTAAATGATGGGGTTTGGAGAACTTCCAAACCTTGTCCTATGCATCTCTTCCTTCTGGCTATTCCTGAGTTGCAACCTTTTATAATAAACGGGAATCTAGTAAGTAAACCGTTTTCCTGAGTTCTGTGAGTCATTCTAGCAAATCATCAAAGCCAAGGAGAGGACTGTGGGAATCTCCGATTTATAGCTTGTTGGTCAGAGTCCACGTGACAATGTGAACCTGTGACTGGCGTTTAAGTTGGGGGGGGGGGTGCGCAGTCTTGTGGGACTGAGCCCTTAACTTGTGGGATCTGACGCTTTCTCCAAGCAGATGGTGTTAGAATTGAGTTAAATTGTATGAAGATGAGCTGATGTGGAAGAAGCGTTTGGTGTGGGAAAAAGCCCCCCACAGATTTGTAGTACAGAAGTATTCTGTTGAGCAGAGGAGAAATAATTTCTTCATTCAATTGGTTTCACAGTTCTGTTTGTTTATAAGATCATGGTATAGTAATAATAATAAAATAATAATAATAATATCTGGCCTTTGTCCCTGGTTCTTGGCACAGAATTTCAAAAACCTTTGGAATTTCCTCAGTGATAGGAGTGCCTTTTGGGAACCACATCTGAGTTTATGTTAATGAGCTGAATTTCTGGAAATTCTGGTCCCACCCCTGACCTCTAGGGAGGGGAGAGGGGCTGGAGATTGAGTTAATCACAAATGGCCCATGATTTAATTAACCAGGCCTACGTAATGAACCCAATAAAAACTCTGGACAGTGAGGCTTGGGGAAATTCTGGTTGGTGAACAAATCAAAGTATAGGGAGCGTGGTGTATCCCAACCAACTCTGCAAGAACAGAAGCTCCTGCACTTGCAACCTTCCAGACTATGTACCTCTTCATCTGGCTGTTCATTTGTATTTTTCCTATAATAAAATGGTAAGAGTAAGCATAGTGTTTTCCTGAGTTCTGTGCGTCATTCTAGTGAATTATTAAATCTGGGAACCTCTGAATTTGTAGTCAGGTTGGACAGAAGTGTGGGTAGCCTGGCGACCTAGGACTTGTATGGCAAGTTGTAGGACTTGTAGGACTTGCTGGCATCTGCAGTGAAGGCAGTCTTGTGGGACTGAGCCCCTTAACCTGTGGGGCATGCGCTAACTCCCTGTAGTATCAGAAATGAATTGAATCTCTGGACACTTGGTTGATGTTGAGAATTGGTGTTAAAACACAGATATGTTAATTTGTTTGGGGTTTACATTTTTGTAGGCATGAAGAATCTATATGCAGTTTTAGGTTTGCCCATATTTAACTGACATTATATAAATTGTTTAAGCTAAAGTCATGAAATAAAATTGGTCTGTGTATCATTCCTTTAAAATTAGCCTGTGTATCACTTGATTCTGAGGAATACTGGAGAACAAAATCACACTGCCTGGAGTTATAGCAAACACTGGGCACCTTGATGTGCCAGGCACTGGTTAGTGAAGCTCACTTCAGACACAAATAAGCCATAGCACTTACAGTCACTTCCTTATAAATCTCATCTTATTTTATTTTTACTCTGGTAGATCAGAGCGTTAAAGAAAACTCTCACTGGGGTTGGGAAATTCAGAAAGGCTTCTTTACGGGGGAGATTTTCACTTTTGGCAAAACAGTTGGAGACCTAGTGACTTCCAGAGAAAATAATCAGCAGTGGATGTTCCTAAGGCTGAAGGATTGTTCTCCCTGCAAATTCCTCCATTTGAAGGAAGGTTCGGGGAGCATGCTGTTTACTGTTCTGATGCCTTGGCCACAGAAGGGCTTTCAGCATTCAGCAGTGACTATCTCATCCACACTGGCAAGTTTCTCTTTCATCTGTGAGCTACAGCCAACCTTCCTGAGAGCCAGGCCACATATATGAACCTTACGACATCCGTCATTCTACCCTTTGATACCTCTGCAGGCAGTTGCTTCAGCAACCCAGCCTCCTCCAGCACTTGAATTGAATAATGGCTGAGCTAAGGGCACACAGAACTGAACTTGATCCTGACTCCCTGAAATAAAAGCATTTCCGCTTCAGGAGGATTTCTGATGTTAAAAAGGAAGATACCTGATTGTCCCCATGGTATGGCAACATAAAAGTGACTCACCACATGGTAGAGACTGACTGACAGAAAACATCTCTGTGATGTGCCTTTGTTGCAAGAAATGCCTTTAGTGCTCCACGACTTTCAGATTCTTTTCTTGAAACAGGTTTTCCCTCAGAGTAAAAGCAAAACATGAATTTTCAAAAACTGTCATACCTGATTCCCATCCAGGTTGAAAGAGGGTACATTTTAAGGGAGATCTATTTATTTTTCTTGGATCTTTAGGCTCAAAATAAACAGATACACAGTAGTTTGTTTTTGGAATTAACTTGTCGATGACATAACTGAAATTTTCAGTGATGTTTCCATTTATTTTGGGTTTATTCTGTAAAAATAAACAAAAAAATCAGTAAGACTTTAAGTGAGAATTTCATTTAGAGGCAAGCCTTAAGAGAGTCTTTGGAGATTTGTCTTCAAATCTTAAACAGGGATAGAAATATCATAGGCTTGGCAAGAAAAAAGTATTTTATAAGTTACTTGGGGCAAGCAATTTATCACAAAACTACATGTACGTGTATACACACACATACATGCACACGCACACACACATGCACACATACATTTTTAAACCATGAAATCTAGTCTAGCAACTTCCTTTTACAAATGAGGCAAAAGTCCCAATGAGGAATAAAGGTCTCCATGATGTCATGCTTGCAGTAAGATAATCTTGCAAAAATAAGAAAATAAGATTATCCTATTTCATTAATGATATGTGTCTGTACTTCAGAAACTGCTTTTATACATACTAACTCATTTGATTATCAAAAGAGTCTGCAAAGCAGTCATTATTCCCATTCTCCAGGTGAGGAAACTGCAGCTCAGAGTGGTTAAGTAACCTCCTCAAGGCCACACAGCTTATCTGTGGCAGAACTGAGGCTGATGTCTAGTTTCCCTGTCTTCTCCTTAAAAACACTTTGCCTCTTCTTCTTCCACAGCTACTTCTGTTCCATTTTGGAATTAAAGACATGATCTGAAGGTTCTTTCCTGAAGAATAACTTTTGTATAATGTTTTATGGTTTTCAAAGTACATCCTTACCAGTAGTTTTATAAATGAGGATTTCCACCAGCTCAAATACAGCCTTCTATAATAATATTTTTCTGCAAGTTTGTATTTGAAAGGAGGAGGAATTATTTTTTAACACCCCGCCCCCCGTAGCAAACTAAAAGCTCATGCCCGGAAAACAAGCAATGAGGAAGAAAAGGGACAGAAACCAGAAGTGTCATGGTGAGAGGGCTGTCCTCGAAGGGAAACTGCAAACTGACAGTGGAGAGTCAGAACACCTGGGGTGCAAACCTGGCATAGTCACTGTGGTCATCGTGTGATCTTAACTCCGCAAGGCCTGCTGCCTGTTTCACCGGAAGCTCCCTCCCACCGTGACTCGTAGGCGTAGGCGTATGCGTAGTCCCTGCTCGGGGCCAAGGCTAACCCCGTCTCGTGCTCATGAGTAGGCGTAGGCGTATGCGTAGTCCCTGCTCGGAGCCAAGGCCAACCCCGTCTCGTGCTCATGAGATTCCGACCACTCTCATCTCCTCCCCCAGACATTGCTCCCTGCCCTCCACCCCCCCGGAACATTCCTTCTGCACACGAACATGCTGTCATTTCTTCCATCTAAAAAAGTCCCTCCCTCGACCTCACTTTTCCCTCCAGCTACCACAGCATCTCTCTCCTTCCCTTTTATAGAGAAACTACGGAGACGTCTTTCCTGAAGTCAGACCACACTGAAGCCTAGACCCTTCAGTTTTTTGTTTTTTTTTTTTTTGCGGTACGCGGGCCTCTCACTGCTGTGACCTCTCCCGTTGCGGAGCACAGGCTCCGGACGCGCAGGCTCAGCGGCCATGGCTCACGGGCCCAGCCGCTCCGTGGCACGTGGGATCTTCCCAGACCGGGGCACGAACCCGTGTCCCCTGCATCGGCAGGCGGACTCTCAACCACTGCGCCACCAGGGAAGCCCCCTAGACCCTTCAGTTTTAATTGTTCAAATCACTACAGATTTTTTTGGCAATGTATTCATTGCCAACTCAGTACTGTTTTGACCACTTACCTTCTTAACGATTCCCCCTGATTGTTCTTCAACGAATGCTAAGTAAAACTGTAATTCTTCCTCGTTTAGTATCTCAGGAGCGACAGACGGAAATTTCACATTCACACTGATGTGGTCTGTAAAACCAACAATCTCAAACTCTGGTGAGTCCAAAGGCAGTGCTTAGAAAACAAAACAAACCCCAAGGTCAGTCAATAAACAGCATAACCGTAATGATACCATTGTCATGATACAACCATACCTCTTTACAACTGTCTTTTAATTCCCCGTGGCCCTCATTGAGGTGTGGGTTATATATTTTTTTTATTGGTGAAAAACTGAGAACAATAAAAGTGAAGTGATTTTTTTACTATTACCACAAGAAATGGAAGACAGATTTTGGGATGAAAGTCAGTATTTCCCCAATGTTCAGGTTGTATTCTAAACACAAGAGTGAAAATGACTTCTTCTCAGATACTACTACTACTACTAATAATATATAAACATTGCAGAAATATCAGAAAATACAGATAGGATTGTCCCTGAATGTGGTTAATCCTCTTTTGTCCATGCTGTACGTGTGTAAATATATCTACACATATAAAAACTGAACTAGTGTACACACACACATACACACACACCTAAACTAAAATTAAGTCATTCTTACACTGTTTTGCATGGTATATGTTTTCACTTAATTTATTTCATAAACATATTAATGCATGTTTATCTACATCATTACCTGGCAAACTATGGCCATGGGTCAAGTTTGGAATGGTTGTTATTTTTGAAAGGGTTGTGAACAAATGAAGGACATGTGAACATGTGACAGAGACCATACATGGCCCACAAAGTCCAGTGTTTCTTCTCTGGCCCTTTATAGAAAGTCGCTGACCCTGATTCTTCATCATAATTTTTCACAGCTAATTCTGTTCCACTAAGCTGCTGTCCCATGATTTAACTGATTCACTCTTTTGAACATTTAGATTGGCTCTAAGTTTTCTGAATAGAATCTATACATCAATGAGTATTCTTAGAGCTCAATTTTTGCATTTGGCTGTAATCATTTCTTTAGGACAAATTATTAGAGGAATTCTGGATTAGAGCAGGCACATGTTAAGCTTTTCAATACATACTGCCAAATACCTTCAGAAGAGCTGTGTCAAAGCACGCTCCCTGCATTTCCTCTAAATCTGGGTATTTACATATTTTTAATATTTACCATTTTGAGTCTTGAAAAATGGTATCTCATTACTATTTTAATATATATTCTTTAACGGTCTGAGTACCATGTTCTATAAGTTGGGCTATTTCTTTTCTCTGTGGACACATACACAAACAGGCAATTCCACAATTCCAGAGAATCTCATAAGTATCTAAGTTTGCTACAACAGGATTCAGTTGTCATCTGAATATGTGCTTTGCTAAGCACATGTGTGCGAGTATACACCTACATAGCCTTTACCAGGGCCCTGAAGTCGAATCTTTCTCTTGGAAACAGGCTGCAGATCAGGACACTGAAGAAGTGATGGAGTCTGGCTGAGAGCCACTGCCAGCTGCTCTGTAGCTGTTAACACAAGTGCCAAAGGGAGCTGACTCCAGTTGTAGGGAAAGAAAGAGAGGGCAGACCCACTCTTGGGATCCAGTCTTCTCTGAGTCTGGGCCCACGTGTACACACACCTGGGCATTCACACATGCAAGAGCTACTGGGCTCTGATCTGGGGCAGGGGCTGAAGTATTAGGAAAACATTGGCCCAAGGAGTTGTGACAGCTCTTACAGGCCATCTGAACTCCATTCCCCACTTCCTGTCAGGTTGTGAAAAAAAGCAAAAAGTAGCAGCTTCTATACACCAGAAATGAACACAACATTGTGAATCAACTATACTTCAATAAAAAATAACTTCAAAAGAAAAACAGCAGCTACTACTGCCTGAATGCCTGCCTCGTGCAGGCATGGATGCTAGGGACAGGTTAGCATTCCACTTTTTGGAGAAGAAAACGGAGGCTTAGAGAAGAAAAGTCACCACTCCACGGTTACAGAGTTGGAAGTAGCAGGGGCAGGAGGTGAACCTTAGCTCTGCATCTAAAACACCTTTGTAGAATTTCCTACTTCATAGCAAAGCACATAACGATGATCTTTTTTTTTTTGGGGGGGGGTGTACGCGGGCCTCTCACTGTTGTGGCCCCTCCCGTTGCGGAGCACAGGCTCCAGACGCGCAGGCTCAGCGGCCATGGCTCACGGGCCCAGCCGCTCCGCGGCATGTGGGATCCTCCCGGACTGGTGCACGAACCCGTGTCCCCTGCATCGGCAGGCGGACTCTCAACCACTGCGCCACCAGGGAAGCCCCATAACGATGATCTTGGTGATGATGATGAAGATAATAATAAACAAGATCGACTCACTGTTCATTGTCAGGAAGAAAGAGCCCATACAACTGACCAGAGCCGCGTTCCCTCTGAATCCAACCACTTTGGGGATGTACATCTCTGTCATGTTTACCCACACATCTGTTAGGTCACAGAATGATCTTGTAATATTTGTACAGTCCCCAACAATCTTCATATCTTCTTGTTTACTTTGAAAGGGAAAGAAATGGTAAAAGAAAACTTTAGCATTTATGTGACGAGAATCCATTAACTGCAAGCCCCACTTCCACATTCTTGTCTAGCTCTGCTCAAATGTCCCTGTGTTGTCACCTGCCCTCACCTCCTTATTTCAAATGGCATACCTTCCCCTGTGCCCCCCACCCCTCTCTCTTGATCCCTCTTTCCTGTCTCTATTTTTCTTCATAGCATTTGCCACCACCTGTCCCATTATATCTTTGTTTACTGATATCTCTGCCTACTTTCAGAATGTCTGCTCCAAGAGAGCAGGGATTTTGGTTCATGGCTTGACCCCTGGCATGTAGTAGGTGCTCAGTAAATATTTGCTGTATGAATGAATGAGCAAATGCTGGGCATTCATGGCAGAGGCCCCAGATCTCCCTGCCCCTACAGGACAATCATGAATGCCCCTCGCTGAGACCCCCCTCTCTCTCTGGCTGAGGACCACATGGTCCAGTCCTAAGTCAGCCTGTGCTATATGGGGACAACACAGACATCTGCTCTCTTAAGCTTCAGAAAGGTAGGTGGGTGATACATGTGACTGTCTAATGCAGGGAGAAACTTAACGACTTTAGCAGGTACCAAAGAGGAACCCACAAGAGGCCTTCCAGTGGGTCAGTCAGCAGCAGCAAAGAGCTATAAACCAAATAAATAGCCAACAAATGGACACCCGGAAGGGCTACTGGATCAAAGTAATGGCTTAGGAGGGTGATTGTTAGACGTGGAAAGAAGAGAGCCAAAGAGGGCTCCGTCCATTAGGTCATGAGTCCCTCAGCAACCCCTAAGTAGGAAGATTAGCACAGAGAGGCTGCACTCTGCGCTGGTTAGTGACCAAGCCAGACTTTGGACCTGGGCCTGGGTCTTAGTCTGGGCCAGGCAGCTTTCTGATGTGCCACATGCCTCCCTGAGTAAAGGAAAGTAAACAGAACCCATCAATATGGTCACCAGATCTTTGAACTTCTGTCCTCAGAAAATGCAGCACTTTTCAACACCCAGACTTACTGAATTAGAGAAATAATTGTGAAAAACAGACACAATAATTATTTTGCTTCTGAGGCTTTGACATGTAGAAATTAGCTTTGGTTCTAAATGCAAGCTTTGTCAAAAATAACTTTGGTTGTTAAAGTATTCAGTGTAATCAAAAATGGATGGGTCTTTTGTCTTTAGACTTTTAAAGCTCTGATTAAAAAAACGAAATTGAGAAGGGGCGAAAGAGGGGGAGAGAGAGAAAAGCTCGATCACAAGTAAGATCACCTCTTCCCCAGTCCCCACATTATAGAAAGATAATATATTCAGCAAGAGAAAAATGAAATGTCAAACCAACCTCATGATGGTGTACCATAATGTATAGTGAGTTGGTACAATTGAATGGTTTTTAAATTCCCATGATAAGATTGACTGCAAATTTCGTAATGTCATCTTTAAAGTGCAAGATTCATCTGAAAAATCTAAAGGGAACAAGAGGGAAAAAAAAGAAAAGAAATAAAGATTGAAATCTGGAGCCCAGCGTTGTATCTTGGCCACTGTTCAAACTGTCCTTTGGGATCTGGGGCCTGACACTTCTAGCAGAGAAGCCCTCCCAGGAGCCCTGGGACCTTGGAAACACAGAAGGAACTGGTTTTGCTGGACACGAGAAATGAGCTAATACAATTAATAGATGAGCAACACATTGTCAGGGTGGACAAGCTTAGGAAACAGGAACTCAGCACTGTGTAAACAGAATTTGGGCTCACCCAATTATCACTGACTCTCAGCAGCTGTTTGGATCAAAACAATCTATGTCATCCTGGGCCACCCCATCCTCTCAAGTCAACCCTCTACCCCTCCTCCAGTCCCCCTAAGTAGCTTGGCCCACGGCAAGCTTTCCCTCCTCTGAATTCCCCACTGTGCGTATTCCCTATCACAGAGAGGAGAGGGAGAATGTGTGTCCAGATTGAATCTTCCATTTCATCCCAAGCCTATGCTGAAGTATTGATAGGTGCTATTAACAAACCCATTTTACAGACTGTGAAATTGAGAAGTTGAGCTATGTAATGGTAGGTAGCTGGGAAGTGGCAGCAGCAAAGGAGACTTCACAGCTACATTTGTCAAGCCCTGCCTTATATGGTTAAAGTTTCAAAAAGCATCTAAGTTTCCTATGGTTAAGAACCAGGCCTTTGCCTTTTGGTTGCCAAATCTTCTTCCCCCAGGGCTCATCACAAGGCTGGATACATATTTAATGCATAGTGATGTTTTGTGGACATGTTTATATGTAGGTAAGAAATTTAGTTTAAAAAAATGTGTTTTCCCTTATCTGGTACCAGGTACCAGGTAACAGGTGGAAGAATACAAATTAATGGGAAATTATTTCTGGATGATTTTTTTGTTTGGCACAGTCTGTGTCTCCTCATTCTTCTATTAGTGAGAACATTAAGAGGTGAATATTCTTTTAAGGGGTTTAAAGATTAACTCTAGTGCTAATTTCTTATAATAGCTTTTTTTTTTTTTTTTTTTTGCGGTACACGGGCCTCTCACTGCCGTGGCCTCTCCCGTTGCGGAGCACAGGCTCCGGAAGCGCAGGCTCAGCGGCCACGGCTCACGGGCCCAGCCGCTCCGTGGCATGTGGGATCTTCCCGGACCGGGACACGAACCCGTGTCCCCCTGCATCGGCAGGCGGACTCTCAACCACTGTGCCACCAGGGAAGCCCAATTTCTTATAATAGTTTTACGAGACAAATGTGAAAACCAATATTGGCTAAATTCTCCTTTAACAGGGAAAGCATTTGAGGAAAAAGATTCAAACAAAATGGCAACAGATCTGGTATCAGGAATCAAATTTCCCACACTTTTGACTTCTAAATGGTCACTCCAACACTCTGACCCTTACGCAAAATTTTGTCAATCCAAGAAAAATCTCTTACCAGACAAAACATACGAAATACCAAACATGAGGCTGATGTGCACTGGGAAGAAGAAAAACATGTTAGACAAGCAACAACACTTTCACCAGGTTCAATTTACGGTTGCTACTCTGAGTCTGGGATTCTTCCTCACAGATGTATTTATATTGGATTGAGACTTTTCTTGAGCTAAAGAAAAAGGCTCAAGTAACTGGTTCTTAGAGAGCTGACTTTGGTATCAGCAGCTCATTGTCTAAGGATGTTCATCCTTACTGGATCCAAAATAAGATGTTTGGGAGCTGATACTAGTCATGAGGGTTGGCTGGTTGAGGGACTGTCCTGAGAAGCAGTCATCTGTCTGGAACAATTCTCAGAATATGAATAAGCATGTTGCTAATTAAAAAACTTCCAAGGTAAAGATATTTACCAGGGTTGGTGGAAGAAGAAAGGTCTTGGTGATGCGAAGTGGGGATTCTCATTTGTTTCCTGGATGTCACCACGACTTGGCGAGTCAGGGGGCGGGTTAGGGGCATTTTTAGTAGGTGGGGGACCAAGGCTGTCATATACTCTCCAATGCATGGCACTTGTCTGGGGAGAAGTGTCCCACTCACGGATACCTTACTGATAAACTATAGAACAGATGACACAGTGATACTGAAATAGAATCAAAAGAATGGTAAAGAAAAGGCACAAATGAATAGGGCTATGGAAAAAGAAATCAATAATAAATGAAGTGTGGAAACCAAAGTTCAGGGATGACTTTTTGGTTTTGTGATGAGGAGGGAGATAAGGCGTCTGGCCTCTTTCCAAATGCAGGAGTAAAGTGACAAACTCCACCCTAGATTAGAATGAGGGTATTAAGGGAAATTACTCTTGAAATTACAGTGAGGCTAACCCCATTCATTATTGACCCTTAAGTCAATTATTATTATTATTATTTTTAAATTTGATAACATACTTTATTTAACCCAATACATCCAAAATATTATCATTTCAGCAAATAATTAATATAAAAATTATTAATGAAATATTTTATATTCTATTCTTTTTGTACAGTCTTTGGAATCTGGCATTTCTATCTTACTTTTTAAAAATTTATTTATTTATTTTATTTATTTATTTTTGGTTGCATTGGGTCTTCATTGCTGCACGCGGGCTTTCTCTAGTTGCGGCGAGCGGCGGCTTCTCTCTGCTGCGGTGCACGGGCTTCTCATTGTGCCCTGGTCTGAGAAGATCCCACATGCTGCAGAGCAACTAAGCCTGTGCATCACAACTACTGAGCCTGAGCTCTAGAGCCCATGAGCCACAACTACTGAGGCCCACATGCCACAACTACTGAAGCCCGCGTGCCTAGAGCCCATGCTCCGCAACAAGGGAAGTGAATTATTATTTGTTTGTTTTCCTAATACAACAGTAGGGCAGAAATCCATTGTGAATCAAACCATTAATGTTTGTTTCCTATCTACGTTCCAATTGGCTCTTGACATTGGGCAGCTGATACTGGATCCTCAAGGCAGGGAAATCAATTGGCTACTCCCTAACAGGGTCCCTGGCAATGGAGCTATGAGAAAAGTAACACTTACCCATGGGATACATACCCATAGGATACAAATTAAGTGGTCCAACCGCTGAGACATTCTGGCTCAAAAGCATCTTTGTTATTTTATATGTCCTTTCTTTACTTTCACATCTGAAAAGCAATCAATATTAGATGATCAAAATCCTGAAGTGTCTAAGTAAACTGCAAAGATAACGGGCAAAGACAAGACAATGAAAGATCAGCAGGAAATTCCTGATTCCAGGCTTCCTCTGCCCTTCCGGGAGCTGGACCATTTACCCCATTACACGAGCAGCTTTACCTCAGCTTCTGGGACAAATTCCCTACCTAGGCAGGTAGAAATTTCAAATTTAACTTTTGAACAGATAACATAGTCATTTGGTTCCAAAATTTTAAACATACAAAAAATAGTGAAAAGTCATGCTTCCTTCAGAAAACTATTTTTATTTGTTTTTTTGGCGAGTCCTTCAGAATATCTTCATGCAGAAGCAAAAACAAACATGTACTCTTATCCCCCTGACCCCTTTTTTTTTACACAGAGATAGCATATACATTCCCTGTCCAATTCCTGCTTTTTCTACTTAAAAATATATTTTGGGGCTTCCCTGGTGGCGCAGTGGTTGGGAGTCCGCCTGCCGATGCGGACGACGCGGGTTCGTGCCCCGCTCCGGGAGGATCCCACGTGCCGCGGAGCGGCTGGGCCCGTGAGCCATGGCCGCTGAGCCTGCGCGTCCAGAGCTTGCGCTCCGCGACAGGAGAGGCCACAATAGTGAGAGGCCCGCGTACCGCAAATTAAAAAAAAAAAAAATAAATAAAAAAAATATATATATATATTTTGGAGATCTTTCTACATCAGCACCAAAGAGAATTTCCTTGTTTTTTTAAATAGTTGCATAGTCTATGCTATGGACATACCATGATTTATATAATCAGTCCCCACGATGAACATTTGAGTGGCTCCCAACTATTTCTGCAATGGATAATCTTGGAAATGCCTTATTCTGCACATGTCAAGTCTAAGTGTGAGAAAGCTTCCCAGAAGTAGGATTGCTAGGCCAAAAGGTGTATCAGTCAGGGTCCCAGCAGGAAACAGCACATTCAAGTTAGGATAATTTGAGGAAGATTTTAATCAAGGGACTATTTACAGATGTGTGAGCCAGATGCAGGCCAACCATAAGGAAGAGTGTAGTATCTGAAACTAACAACAGCAGGGGTTTTTTATCATCCTGGGCTTGAGGTGCAGAGAGGGAAGATATCAAGACTGGAATTTGGAAGGAGAGAATCCTGTGTGAGGAGCTAGGATGTAAGTCGACCCTAGGTGACTGTGCAGCGAGGGGGCTGAGGGATAAACATTCCTCACTGTCTTCTCTTACTTGGGGCTCCCCATTGGCTGAATCCAATCAGAAGTCACAGGACAAGGCTGCGGGCAGCGGTACCCATACAAGACAGGATCGATCCCAGGGCACAGTAAAGGGTGGGGAACGTGGAGGCTGGGTTTTCAGAGGCAGACAGAAGAGACCTGGCACAAAGGGGCCATTTGTAATTTTTCTTGGTTTTTTTTGGCCGCACGGTGTGTGGCTTGTGGGATCTTAGTTCCCCGACTAGGAATCGAACCTGGGTCCTCTGCAATGAAAGCACGGAGTCGTAACCACTGGACCACCAGGGAAGTCCCTGCATTTGTAATTTTGATAGAAACAGTCACACTCTCACCGCTTGTGGCTGTACCAATGTACACAACTGCCTGCGACGTGTGAGAATTTCTGCTTCCCCACAAAGGAAGAGCTTGTGGGGATGGATAATGATTATGATCATGATAAACATCAAGCTTTTGGATTTTCTAAAAATCAAATTCTTAAATACAAAGTTGTCTTCAGACTAATATTCATTTTGTATTTCTCTTATTCTGGGTAAGATTGAGCATGTTTTCATATATGGAAGAGCTATTTCCTTTCTTGTTAACTGTCTGTATCTTTGTCCATTTTTCTACTGAGTTGTTGCTTTTTTTTTCTTATTGGTTTGAAGGAGCTTTTTAAGTATGAGGGAAACTGGCCCTTTGTGATATGAATCACGTCTTCTTTTATTTTTTTCTGCCGTCGTCACTTTGCTCTGTCACTTGTCCTTTGATTTGCCTGTGCTATTTGTGTTTTTTAAACCATGCAGAAACTTCTGGGTTCTATGCTTTCAGATTTAAAGGTATTTTCTTTCTTAGCACCTGCATTTTGAGCCACAGTTAGAAAGTCTTCCTCTCTCCAAGGTGAGAAAGGAATTCTTCAAACATTTTAAGGAACCCCCAATCGGTCTCATTCCTTCTCTCCCTCGGAGCTTTTGCCTCCCTCCATCCAAGCAACTGGGTATTCTTCAGTCCCCCAAAACACTGAGTCAGCATCAAGCCCCGAGCCAAAATGAAAATGGGAGCATGCACTGAAGTAGCAAAACTCAAGAAGCGAACCAGACTCAGGAAGGTAGCAAGGAGGAAGAGAAGATCCCCCAGGCACACAGCCAGCCCAAGAAGCACTCTCTCATGCACAGAGATACTCAGGGCCAGTGCCACTCCTCACAGGTGCACACATGCACTTGCACCTGAAGGATACCGGGAACCCTCTCCTGTTGCCACCCAGCACACCAGCCTGGGATGGGCTCTGGGAAAAGCAAACCCTGAGTCTCCCCTTTCCAAGGATCTGCTATCCCAATCCACAGCGTGCTGGTGACGCTGAAGTGTCTTTAAACCTCTGCTCCTGGCCACGCTGTGCACCTGAATCAAGGCTGACCTAGAAACTTAACCCGTGATGGACCAGCTAGCCACGCCCTGGGTGAGGCAGGCCGGGGACAGCTTCCAGTCTGCCTGGCCTACCCTCCCTGTACACATGCCAGGTGGGCATCAGTGCAATATGGGAGTCTCCCACGATGCAACCCAGCTGCTGCCCCCATGAAAAGAGTGTCAACAGTCAAGGGGTGTAGAGAGAGAGGCCAGGCAGGGTCCCCATCCTGCACAGAAGGGGCGAGTAAGACCCAAGTGTGAACTGAGACTCCAAGCCTGCCGTGTGTTCCACTGTCCCACCAGATTTCACTAACAAAACACAAGTTCAAAGATAAAATGATTAAGAATTTCAAGACAACCACAGGAGAGCAATCAACCAAGTGTGGGACTCTTCTGCATTCAGGGTCCCTGGGGACTGAAGCCGGCCCTGGCAACAGAGATGAGAATAACGAGAGCTTCAGGAAGCCTGATCTGTTTGGAGTCGGGGAGAGTTTTAAGGAGCTTCATGAACAAATCCAGGCAGGATGCCAAGATGGGAAATTAGATTTTCCAAGCAAGCAATAATCTTGTACCAGAAACCTAACTGGAAGTGGAGTATGAGTCATCAGGAATAAAGAGAGGGAGGAGGCGTCCCCTGGCCCAGCGTAGGAGAGCGGGACTTCTAATTGTGTAGTTGTGTGTGTGTACTTCTCAGCTGCTGAAGACAGGGAAGGTTTTGCAGATGCAGAACAAAGGCAAAGATGTGCTACCGGATTAGAGACAAGATGGCGGAAGAGTAAGACGCGGAGATCACCTTCCTCCCCACAGATACACCAGAAATACATCTATACGAGGAACAACTCCTGCAGAAAACCTACCGAACGCTGGCAGAAGACCTCAGACCTCCCAAAAGGCAAGAAACTCCCCACGTACCTGGGTAGGGCAAACAAAAAAACCCTAAAAACAGAGACAGAGGATAGGGACGGGACCGGCACCAGTGGGAGGGAGCTGTGAAGCCGGAAAGGTTTCCACACACTGAGTAGCCCCTTCGTGGGCGGAGACTGCGGGTGGCGGAGGGGGGAAGCCCCGGAGCCGCGGACGAGAGCACAGCCGCAGGGGCGCGGAGGGCAAAGCGGAGAGATCCCCGCACGGAGGATCGGCGCCGACCGGCACTCACCAGCCCGAGAGGCTTGTCTGCTCCCCCGCCGGGGCAGGCGGGGCTGGGAGCTGAGGCTCCGGCTTCGGTCGGAGCGCAGGGAGAGGACTGGCGGCGTGAACACAGCCTGCAGGGGGCTAGTGCACCACGGGTAGCCGGGAGGGAGTCCGGGAAAAAGTCTGGACCTGCCGAGGAGGCAAGAGACTTTTTCTTCCCTCTTTGTTTCCTGGTGCGTGAGGAGAGGGGATTAAGAGCGCTGCTTAAAGGAGCTCCAGAGACAGGCGCGAGCCGCGGCTACCAGCGCGGACCCCAGAGACGGGCCTGAGACGCTAAGGCTGCTGCTGCCGCCACCAGGAAGCCTGTGTGCGAGCACACGTCACTCTCCACACCTC